>LVLI01001979.1:0-12785 GCA_001687465.1 Halocafeteria seosinensis | reverse complement strand
CTGTAAGCCATTCCCATACTTCCAAGTATTTTCCATTATCTCCAGTGGTCGGACCCACCTGAGATGGCAACGACTCCTTCCTTCGTAATCCAGTGTTGTCATCAGTGGTCCTTTGACTCTCCAGGGGAGATTCCGTATCCAATGCCCCTATGACAAAGACACGCTTTGGACAGTCTGGAGCGATATGGACCGAAAACATTGATGCATGCGTGAAGCATCTCTCTTCGGCAGATGGGCGAAGCAGACCCCATTCCAACGCGGACATACTCAGTTTGAACATATCATGGAACGAATGCAGCACATTATCATCATATCCTCCACACGCGAGGATACCCCCTGTGTCCCCTGGAGCTTCGCAAGCGGCTATAGAGCAGCGGTCCGTCACAGGATAGACGGTATCTTCTTTGACGTCATGGGACAAATTGTGCCACCGAACGCGGAAAGTCTCTTCCTCCAAAGGTTCCCCTCCTCGTTTCCTCGTCGCTCCACCTTTATCATGGATGCCAATTTTCCCATGATAGCCATCCTCTTGGTCCTGGCTATCTTCGCCTGTATCATCTTGTATGGAGCGCATTAAAGGCGCTGAAGCAGCAGCAGACCCTGCTCCAGTTGGAGAGCTTTTTCCATGGCCTCCTCTTGCTTTAGCAGCCACTGTCGTTGCCATTGACGACGAGGAGGCAATGTTGGATACTTGGCACTCCTCGTCAGCTTCGTATCGTGTAGTATGAACATGCTTAGCGTCTGTATCGTCGTCGTCTTCCTGTGGGTACTGCGTGGGAGAGGGCCACTTCAGGAAGTCTCCTCCCTCTTCCTCTAGTTCGTCCATACTACCCTATTATCAGTCATTTCTATATCTTATACGTCTAAATATTCCTACAATACACTTCTAGGGTGTAATGGGCGCCTGCAAACATGCGTAAATGCCCATCAAAGTGAACCTTTCCAACTTCAACTTCGTTTGAATTGAGCACTGTATGCGTTTATACACGCATGCATATGCATACCGTACAGATCGTAATATGGTGGAATCATGGTGGATTGATTGTATATAAAAAAAGAGGGGAAAAAATTGAATACAACGATTGACTGTATTTCATCGTACATACGCCCCAAAATACGAAAATGGCAGCATCATCATCATCATCTTCTTCTAAACATGATAATGATGACGGTGATCCCAGCTCCATTCGGCGTAAATTGGAACAAGTGGTGCTGGACAAACAGCGACAATCACAAAAATTAACGGCTTGACAAAGAGACCACCAAAGTGCAAGTGGAAGTGATGAGAGTGGTCCCCAACCGTGGGAGCGAGAGAAATTGTGGAGACATGTCATGGGAGATAGCATGACCTCAGGCGAGTTTCGAATGGAACTGAGCGATGACTTGCTGGAGCATAACCTCGTGCGGTACCCACAGTACAAGGAGATTAGAATTCCTGAGGACCACAAAGAAATTGGGAACAGAGTGTGGGATGGGTAAGGCAATGCGAAACAATGTTCGGTAACGATTTGCTGACCGTATGGTTCCATGTTCGCTCCCCAGAGCTGTAGTGTTCACACGATGGCTGGAGGAATCGTTGAGGAGAAAGTATATCGAGCATCAAGATAATGAGTGGTGGTGCCTCGACGTGAAAAATAAGCGATTGCTCGAAATCGGTGCCGGTACTGGTACGGGTTTTGTGCATAGGAGAAAAGTATGCGATAATAATGGATATAGCATTACTTGCAGGTATAGTTGGGATTATAGCTGCAGTACTTGGTGCCAAAAGCGTTGTTTGCACAGATCTTCCACGCGTCATTACCACAGCTAGTGATCATATCCACAGATACGAATTACAGAACGCCGTGAAGACGTCTGCATTGGAATGGGGAGATACCGCACAGACCAACAGCGTCCAACGTATGCACTCAGATAAGCCGTTTGATGCTTTGATTGCTTCCGATTTAGCCGCACCGGTGAGCTGTGTGCAAGATCTACTCCACACGCTAAGAGAGTTAATGGACGGTGGGGATGGCATCAAGGAAGCATGGATATTATTGCAGGATCACCGAGAATTCACGGAACCCTTTGTGAAAGCATGCCAGGAAGATGACAAACTCACCATAAAAGTTATTCCTCTCGACAACCTTCCCACCACCCAACGCTCGGATCGTCACACTATCTATAAGGTATATCGGAGCTAGTCTTCGAGGTGTCCCGTCTTTCGATACCGTAAATTTTCTGGGAATGGACAAACGGATCCCTATTGGCTGTTACCGGCTGATGTTTTCAGACTGCCTCCGTATAACGTCCCATCGTCTGACTTGCTTACGATTTCGTTCTCGAAGTTCTCAGCTTCCCCAGGTTGCCCCCAATGTTTGTTTTAACTTAGGCAAATATCGGAAAACTGAGTCCGTAATGGTCCGTTGGTTGCATCCGCACATATCTAAGGATGTCAAATTAGCCACATGTCGAAAGGCGGAATCCGTAATGGTCGATTGATTGCATCGCTCAATATCCAGCGATTCTAACTGAGGCAAGTGCTGAAAAGCAGAATCTGTAATGGTACTTTGGCTACATTCGCTCATTTCTAACGATACTAAATTAGACAAAGGCTGAAACGCCGAGTCTGAAATGGTGGACTGAGTGCATCTGCAGATATTCAACCGTGTCAAATTCGACAAGTGCTGAAAGCCGAGATTGGAAATCGTAGTTTGCCTGCATTCCCACATATCCAATGAGACCACATTCTTCAAATACCGAAATGCGAGATCCGTAATAGTCGACTGGTTGCACTGCGATATATCAAGCCACGTCAAATTAAGTAAATGCTGAAAGGCAGAGTCCGTAATGGCCGTTTGAACACACCCACTCATTCGTAATGCCTTCAAATTGGACAAGTGCTGAAACCCAGAGTCTGTTATTGTTGACTGATTACAACCAAGCATTGTCAATGAGGTCAAAGACAACAAATGCTGAAAGGCACAGTTTCTAATAGTCTCCTGACTGCAGTAGTGGATATCCAAAGACTTCAATCGAGAGAAGTGTTGAAAAGCAGAGTCTGTAATGGTCGATTGATTACAACGTCCCATTCTCAAAGTACACAGACGAGATAAATGACCGAAGGCAGAGTCCGTAATGGTCGATTGATTACATCCCATCATTTGCAGGGAGGTCAAACTGGTTAAGTGCTTAAAAGGAGAATCAGTAATAGTTGTTTGATAGCACCCTGCGATGTCCAGCGAATTCAAATCGGGCAAATGCGCGAAGGCAGCATCAGTTACACCCCACCGATTCAGCTGAGCACGACAGTAGAGTTTCAAAGGGTTAGTAAATTTCTCTAAGTTATGCAAGTACTGAAAGCCCAGGAACGTAACTGTATAGTGATTGCAATTATCCGCGTTCAGGTACGTCAAGGAGGATAAGTATCGGAAGGCGGAATCCGTTATGGTTGATTGATCGCATCCCTCCATATCCAACGCTCTCAAAAGAGGGAGATGCTGAAACGCAAAGTCCGTTATCGTCGGCTGCGAGCATTTGCTTATACACAAAGAGGTCAAATTCGACACATGTTGGAAAGCACCATCAGTAATGGTCGGTTGGTTGCAACCTCGCATATATGAAGCAGATGCTGGAACGCACAATCTGTAATAGTCCTCTGTCTGCACTCTTGCATACTTAGGGAGTGCAAATTACGCATATGCCGGAAGACAGCATCGGTCATGATCGTTTGGTAGCAGCCGTCGATATTCAATGCAGTCAGATGGGACAAGTGTTGAAATGCAGAATCTCCAATAAAAACCTGATTGGTTGTTCTCAATGATCTCAGACGGGTTAAGTGCTGAAACGGTGAATCTGTATGTATCAACGCAGGACAATCTCTAGTATCCAGGAAAGTCATACTAGATAGAACCTGGAACATAGAGTCAGTGATGGACGTCTGACTGCAATTCCGCATGCTCAGCGAGAGCAGATTCGACAAATGCGAGAAAGCGGAATCTGAAATAGACCGGTTCTTCAGTGAATTCCCTCACTCGGACTCGCCTAGGAATGGACGAGTCCGGGCGAAATGTTTTGACAACAACAGGGGCTTCAGGCAATTTGACGGATATACGAGGTCAACTGTATCATCATGATTGGGTTCAGCAATGGGAAAGTGGAGTTTGGGAGGTCACCTGGACCGTATGGTTTTCGCCGTACCCATTATCTTCTTTTAACACTGTATACTGTCACGTTACTCTGGCGGATGGACACTGTGACCGGTGGCCATGCAACAAGTGTTGTCCGTCAACCGTTGTAATGAATGCCGGTGGGCTATCTGTCACATATATGTGTGTGAATGCAAAAGCCCCGCTAAGTTTGACGGGTCTCTCGGAGACTCTCTCCCTAATACCGGTAGTTTCCGATACGTGTACGGGAGGACAGATCGTCCGTCATGGGCGCGTGGGAGACAAAGGGACAGCCTGACCCCCTCTGCCATAGGCGTGATACGAAGAGGATGTCTGCATTAGCAAATTTGAACCGATGTCCGCTGGGCCAGCAATATGGATCAGACCGACATCTGCGACAGTCATCAATGCCCGGTGGGGAATACTGTACGGACTATCTCGTGGAAACCTGTATTTGCAGTAGCATATCCAAAGTGTTGCTGGAATGAAGTGACGGTTCACGGAGCTGCTTGCAAGCATGTCACTCGCTTACCTGAAGCCGCGATAGTGTATACCAAATCGATACCGAAGCAACCAATGGAAGATTTACGACAGCTGTGGTGGCAAGTAGTTACTCAGTTGCCCATACGAATAGCTGTTCCGACTGCCTTGTCATAGCTGTCCTGGTTACAGACGAGCACTATCTCTTAATGCAGCATCTTCATCTTGGTGCCCTACTCTACCAAAGTTGCTCACGATGTTGTCACCTCTGTGATTTGAGCAGATAAATGGTCCTCCGTGAGAGAAGGTGATCTCGAACGCTTTGGCTTCACCTTTTTGGCCATCCATCAAGAGCGTTTTCCCTGGGCTGTCAATGTCGGGATGTGCGTGTTTAAGGAAGTCAAAAGCTTTTTCCACGACTGCGTAGACTCGTTATACAGCTAATACAATACAGACTGCACAGTCACTGAGGATTTAGACTTTACCAGGACAAGAGTGAGGAGCAAAGGAAGCACACAGTTTGAGACCATCGTTACAAGATGTCACGCGGTACTCTGAAGTGCGGAGGGGAATGTGCACATGTGAAAATGTGTATAGGCAGCAGACTGATTGTATGCTTACCTACAGCGCCCGATTTAAGAACCCGGGGAATTACTCCGAGGTAAAGGCAAACAGTCTCTCCACTTCTGCCCGCCAAAGATACCGGTTCCCCTCACGAACGAAGTTTGGAATACCGGATGTCTCTTCTGTGTCCAGAACTTGGTTATATGTCCTAAGACGCAGTTTCGGCTGCGTATTCGCCTCGAGTTGCAGATGGCTTTTGGCTTTCGCAATCGTTGATTGGGAACCTCCACTTGCGTCCGCTGCTGCCTTCCTGTGTAGTGTATTGGGAAAATCGCGATATGTTAATAAGAGTCGCTGCATCGTATACCGTTCATGCCGTATAATATCGACTGAAAAGGGGGCGATGCATCATTCGACTCACTGGCTACTTCCTGCTCCTCGTCCACTCGTCCAAGGAGGTATCCGATAGAGTCGAGTCATGAGTGGACATAGTGGAATGAATGAACAGCGTATGTAGCTTGTATACTGTCTAATCCGCTTGTATTATGGTGTCAATTGATGAATAGGACAAATCTGAAACCAAAAGTTTTGTAAAAGATATGTTAAAATTACCAGTAGGTCGCACAGACATATCTGAAATTGTCTTCAACTCAGATAATCCTGGAATTTTCACTTGGAAAAATTGTGATCTCGAATTATCGATATTTCCTCCGGTTTGCAATACTTCAGCTCCTCCATTTCCCCCTAGAGTGCAAGCGGCGAAGTACAGAGTTCTCGTGGAGAAAAGCAACTCGTGTCAATTAAGAACAATGATACGAGGTGGTGTTCAACCCAAGTGATGCTGGAAAGGTACCTCGTTTATCTGAGAAGCCATGGAAGATGTTGTCGCTACTGCTAAAAGAGGAGCATCTCGCGGTACCTTGAAGACAATTGACGATGTCTTTTCGACAATGCCGCTACGGAGCGGATTACACGGATTGAGCGAATCCTCGCTGAAATGAAGATCGTCACAAGAAAACTCGAGACTCAAGCAGCTTGCGCCGTCAATCCCGTGCCGCTAGTGTATTTCCATGTCACGTGTAACATTTTGATGACGAAAGAAGACGATATCCTGGCCGTATGCTATTTCAAACAGACTGTATCTGATCTTGGAGAGCAGACCGAGAATCAATGCGTTGATGGCGCTGCTGCTACTTCTACTGTGGACCCTCGTTTTCTCAACCCCAAGACGGCATTCGGCTAGGTAGAGAGAGAAGTAGACTATCTTATCAACTGGTTAGCAGTTCAGAATTCAGCGACAAGACTAAGACGCTCATCAGGTCTCCATTCCATACGGCCTCGCTGCAGAAGACCTTGAGGATAGTTCTCCAGACGAGGCACCAATATCCCTGTTCTCCACTTTAAAGAGTAACCTAGGATTTCCTAAAGTCTTCAACCCCAGTTCTGGCAAAAACACGTAGCGTAGACGCCGTAGAGGCTGTCTGCGTGTGTATTGGTATTACTCCTACCGGAAGACGTGTTTGCTACAGGCTACGCTACGCCGTGTGACGAGTGAACCCTACCCGGAACCGGTCCAACACCTTCACGTTGTGGCTAGGGGCCCAGGGCTGTTGGGATGGCGTCCCCACTTCCCCAACTGGGGATGGGGAAGGCTTCCCCATCCAGACATCGGCAGTTGGTTGGCTTGGGGGGGGGTCAAAGCTAGTCAGGGTTCTTACAAGCCAGCCAGGTTTGGCTTGGGCAAGCCACGGTCATGTCGAAGGAATGTTTTTTCTATATTATACCCTTTTTGTGATTTTTATACAGGGGAATATAAGGAGAAGGCATGTTCCCGTCTCTCTTGTGTGTCAACTTCAACTAGCGTCCCCAGCTTCGGAAGTGCCTGTTAGCTGCGTCTGTGCCTATCTGGGTACGCTATATTGGGGCATAACTAAATGCACACACTTCCGCCACATTCTATCGTCCTTTGTATGATAATCAGCAGCGGGTTTGAACGAAGTTGTGCAGAGAACTAGGGTGTCAAGAGCTTGCGACCTGGCTTGGGTTTGGCTTGGGCTTCGCCGCCCAAGCTAGCCAGGCTACCCCCAAGCCCAAAGCCAGCCAACCAAGCCGCCGATGTCTGTCCCCATCCCAAATCCCCCGGGGAAGAAATCCCGAATGGGGATCCCCAAGTGGAGAATATAAAACTCCAATAATGAATGTATTGACATGCAATACGTCATTGCGCATATGCACTGTATAATTATAGAGGTCGACGAGCTCAAATATGATCAAATACACCATTATCTATACCGACAAAAGTAGTGGCCGTTAAAGTTCGCATGCAGATTTCAAATCTGATATTCAAAGATCAAGCTGCTTATTCATTGCCTATTAAGTACATACACTAGTGCTCTCTGGAATAACATTTGACCTAAACGTCAGCATACTTATGCCGTGTGTTTCCGTGACAACTAGAACGTTACACTAGACGTAATCGGACGAAAATGGAGCGCGTTGACGTTGCAACAACGACCTGCCATTGGGCCACCAGCCAGGCTGCCACCGCTTCCTGGGACGAGGAGGGCAATTTCCGTCAAGTTCCTTCGCTACCGCCATTCGAAGGTCGTCTGATTTTGAGGATGAGCTGCCACCACATGCAGAGACGGTGGACATCGAAGCAGCTCCTGAAGGTTGTGGAGAGCCAGCAACCACCTCAATCTCCAGTGCTCCTCTGGAAGTATCTCCTACCCCTTCTCAATCGGACAGTGCTCCTTGTCGCCATTCCAGAAGTCAAATTCCCCCTTTTCAATCTTTCAGAAGCTCCCCGGTCCCTTCTCAATCTTCTAGTGTTCCAGAGTCCCATCTCAACCTTCTAAGTCCCCAATCGTCAAGAAGTTCCAGTGTATTTTTTCAGTCTTCCAGTACTTCTCAATCTTCTAGAAGCCCCAGTGTGCCTTTCCAATCTACCAGAAGTTCCAAGGCTACGTTTCAGTTCCCTCTCAATCTTCTCCATCCCCTTCTCAATCGGCCAGTGCTCTTCCTCGACCATTTCGTCCCCATTCCCAAACGCCTAGCGCTCCTCAATCTTCCAGTACCCCTTCTCAATCATGTATGCACACGACTTGGATTATACGTTCTATTCTTATAAAACATGTTAAGTCTTCGATGTTCCTTCCCCAAACCTTCCCCACGGGGAATGGGGATGGTCCCGGGGGGCTTCCCCATCCCCAGCTGGGGAACTGTTTTTTTTTCGGTCCCAACAGCCCTACGTCGAAGAGGTGAATGAATAAACACAGTGAATGAAATGATTGTTTCATTGCTAGGAAAAACTTTAGGAGTCCCAGCAAACATGCGTTTATCACGGATGGATTCCTGAATCATCTTTTCAATCTATTCCATAGATACATTACTGGCTGAGAATGGCGTCGGTGTATTGGTCGGCGTCCCATGGAGCGAATGACGCCCTCTCAAAGTTCCAGCAGCAGGGTGGGGATCTGGACTCCACCATGGCTCCAGCCTCTTTAATGGCCACTTACGATACCCGGATCACTTCTTCGCCCACGGATACACTTGGGAAAACAGGTCAAGGTGCACCCTTAGTATCGACACCGGCGCATGTAAGTCCACATCATACTGGAAAAAGGGTTTGTGAAGATGCCATGAGGAGGAGTTAACGTCGTCAAAAATGAGCGTTAAGCTCCATAATTGCTTATGTCGTGCATAAATGAGTGTGTTTACGCTTTTTGCACGTGTGTCTATACCAGGTGGAACAACCCCAATGGTCGCCCTTGCACTATGCCGCAGCGACGGGCGATTTGGCCACGGCAAAGACCCTGTTGGAACATGGAGCCCACGTCTCCAAATACGCTGTAAGCACATATACTGAGCTATGAGGCTTTTTTGGTTACCATATCTGAGCGAAGTTCGTCATGTCGAGGTTACAGAACAATGGAGCCTACCAGGCGATACATTTGAGCTCGAGATTCGGGCATGACAAAGTGACCCTGTTGCTGTTATCGTACGGAGCAGATGCCAATAGTTTTGCAGAGGTATGTATGGTCCGATGATTACGTTGATGGTTTCCCACAAGCATTTTTTTTTTCCTGTTGGAAGGGAAAGAGTAGCTCTTGCTATTTTTATAACATGACTTTAGTTTTGCTAATTATTTTGCAGGATAACTTGACGCCGCTTCATTTCGCTTGCGCTTACAACCATCCAAATACTGCACAAATCCTCATTAATCATGGAGCGCGTGCTGACGTGGCTGATTCGGTATGTGCAGAAAATCTGTCGCTAGAATTTATTTCATATCTCTATATCGTCACGCGCAACCTTGCATGCATGCATGCAACAGACTGGGCAAACTGCACTGGACTACGCAAATAGCACCAATAATTCGTCGCTCGTAGCCGCACTCACGGATGTATCCGGGTCAAGCGAAAGTACATCCCTGATTTATAAGTGGCTAACTTTGCTTCATCTCCAGCAGTACTTTCCTCAGTTCGTTGCTCAAGGATTTGATGATATCAAGTTCATTGCCAGTTACGGTAAGTCGTGTGTCTCATTAACAATGGACTTGGCGCAGGAATTATTCTCTCTATTTTGTTCCACAACACAGGCATTAATGATGAAGATTTATCTTCGATGGGTATTAATCAAACTGGGCACAGAAAGAAACTGAAGGAGTTGTATCGTATCAATGAATGTTTACCTGAAAGCAGTGGCCCAAATACCGGTGAAGAAAAGGCCGAAGGAGAGGAGGAGGAAGAGAAAGGTTCCGTGGAAGAATCCGGCGAGGAAAACGAAGGTTCTGAGGGTAGCGAATCTGGATCAGGTTCGGGTTCTGGGTCGGGCAGCGGCTCTGGCTCTGAATCCGGTTCTGGGTCAGAGGAGGAATCTGGTAGTGAAGGGGAATCTGAGGGTAGCGACGAAGAAAGCGATGAATCATGAAGTATAGTAACACCATTGCTTGCCGGAAAGGTAGAAGTGATGTTAACGACGGTGTTCAAGCCAGTGTATAGTTGTATGGCACAAACAAAAGCTCGGCAAGAAGACTAGCAAGACAACGTTACATGATTTTTCGCCAGGTGACTGAGCCAATTTGCGCTTTGGAGATCATTAAAATCATTTTCTCACTGCGAACGAAAGCACATTTCTTGCTGCCCTGCTGAAGTTATGCGCGGGGAACAGGTGGGCAAGGAAGTCAAAAGATAAGTCGCGCGGAGATACAGCCCCGTTGCTAGCAGCAATGAGATTTGCCATGTATGTATCCACGGTAGCAGGATTTCTTTTCCTGTTCAATGAAAACCCTTTGAGAAGAAGTGTCCAGTATTTCGATTGGTATTCGAAGATGTGCTGGCTGAGCTCTCAGGAATTGATCGAGTCGTCATCCAGCAGCCAGCAGGTGCTCCACCACACACAACAATAATGGTATTATAACAAAGTTGTATAGGTCTACAGCTGCCGTATGCTCTAAGTTCCCACCAAATGCCGAAAAGTGAAAAACATGAAAAAAAATAAATAAAAAATAAAGTCTATATGAGTTTGTTCCCTTACGTCCTCTCGTCTTCGCCCCCTCCCGTTGTACAGTAGTGCAAAGGGTCATCCAGCGTCCTCCACAGAGGACGTGGCACGTATCTCGCTGAGTCAAGTGGTCAGAGAACGTGTTTCCTGGGATACATCAAGTCCTAGCCAAGTAGACGAATGCAAAAGTGTGTCTGTGTGTGTGTGCCAAATAGGGATACGTATGTCTCAACTCCGCGGTGGAAGAACAGTTGTCTTTTCCTTTCCACATTCCAGGGTGTCAGTTCAACCGGAGCGCATTCCGGAGTGAATACGGCCTTTTCCGTCGTTTTCTCCGGAGTAAATCCTAGTCCCCATGGGTCCCACGGCAGTCTTGAGCAGTGAGAGAACAAAGGGATCTCATGGCATGCGTGCATCGTACACGCAGCTGATGATGAGTCAGGAAAGTGGGAGAAATTTGACCCGTCAATCATTTCTTGAGGAACAGAGGGCGCATTGAGTTTGTCTCTTTCGGGAGGGTTATACACGCCATTCAACCCCACATTGTCTCTTGTATGTCCTTTCACGTGAAAGAGCGTTCTTTTTCCTATCGGGTGATACTTTGTGATTGTGGTTATCGTCATTAGAAAGCAGTGAAAAGGGGGCGTTTTGTTTTGCTTTTCTCCATGGATCCTTCGTGGCAGCGCTTCCCGGCCGAGAGGACGAGGACGTCGGATTCGAGGCTCCCTAGCTCTTCAGAGACCGATTCGGGGGCTGCACCCTCCACTTTATCCTTTTCGGGCGCGTTTACTCCACAGTATGAACAGGGTGAATCGGCTACACGGGTGCACATAGACGAGTGGGGACGGCAACAGACCGCTTCCTCGCTCCGATTTGCTGCTCCAGCACCCTTTTCCGGTTCCAATCCCTACGTATCAGCACCCTCAGAGTTTCCCGGGACCCACCCGGGTAAATCTGTCAAAGAGTCGGCGTCACTCATGCACGTCAATGGAGCTGCCGCCAACGGGGCCCAACCCCGTCCCGGCCCGCAACAAGCAGCACAACAACCCTCCATGAGGGGAGGAGGAGGAGGAGGGGCAGGGCAACAGGCCGCCAATCCCATACAGAACTATTGTGGTATTTCCACGGGAGGAACTGTGGCAGTGTCGTCTTCCACCGCGGCGGCGGCCACCGCCACCTCGGCTGCCGTGCCTCCTGCGCATCAGCCGCAACCATGGGGATATTACCCACAACACCATAGTGGCGAGCCGCCGTTGGTGACGGGAGTAGGAGCCGCCAGTATAGAGACAGATGATAGCCATAGTGCGACAGGAAGTGATTGCGATAGACATTCGTTCTCCTTGGGAGGTAAGTGCATCTAGGCTTTTTTCACCACTGCTTGTTTTTCTGCTCGACGTTGCCCCCGTCTTTTTGACTGCTGATAATTAATGCGTCAAACTTTGTCCTTGCCCTATTTTTCTGTGTATGCAGAGTTTAGTAATTTCACTGGTGCTACCGGAGGACCGGGAGGAGGAGGAGGCAGTAACACCACCTTGTATTCGGATGGTATTAGTGGAGGCGGCGTCCCTGGGATGCCAGGTGGAGGCGGTGGATTTGGTCTTCCACCTTTTACAGGAACAAACGGAGCCAATTTGGCATCAATTGGTGGTATGTACAACGTACATCAGCCGCAAAAGGCTCACCCCCCGCAACAGCCATCGGGACAATTTACCAGTTGGGTGCACAATCCGTCAAGACCACCGTCTTCCTCTTCTACCACCACGATGTTCTTTCCACCTCCGGATTTTGGGGAGGGGCATTTTGGGTATCCTAATCACCCTAGTGTTCACCAGCCACATCATCGATATGTCAATTCCATAGAGGGGGAACAACAACCTCCCATGCAGTTTGCTTCCGGTGATTCAGATTCTTCGCACCAACGTTCGTCTAACCTGTATGACCTTGAGAATTCTCCCCCGATATCGTCTCAGCAGGATAATACGTACCTTCCTTTTCCATCGTTTGTCCTTGCTAACTCCGGAATTGCAGCTGAATCAAATACTCAGCAATACGGATCAAATGCGCACACTCCTGCAGACTCTGGGGATC
>LVLI01001977.1:0-17373 GCA_001687465.1 Halocafeteria seosinensis | reverse complement strand
TTTCAAACGCATCGCCTTGACAAAGATTGATCTGAAGCCCCGACACCAAAATATCTTCTGCCGTATTGCTGATGGAAACCCCCGACTGAATATTGTTGAAGATGAGATTGGTCAAATTAATTTTCTTACTGTCATCAATAGAAATAACATTTGAACTGCTGTTGCCGTTTCCACGATAATGGATTCCCGATAGGATCATGCCGGTACATTGTTGAATGTCTAGCCCCAAACTGTCCGAATTGGTGATATTGACGTTCGTTATATTCACTCCATGGGGAACATTGGAACTGCCCGATCCTTTATGGACAAATATGGCACGGTAGCAGGTGGAATTCAAGGCAAATCCATCCACAGTAGCGTTTTGTTCTCCATCCAATTCCATGGCATCTTGATCAGATGAGCCATCCCCGATGTCTTCGAACGTCAGATTATTAAATTTGTTTTGTTTCCCGTTAAATGATTCTATCCCCTTTTCTGAGACGTTTTTGACTTCAATGTTTCCAATTGAATTATTTCGTGTTTTGTTCAGTCGAATCCCCACATCAATTGGCGATGCGGATACGTTGCCACGTACGTTGGCATCCATGTAAATTCCATCCACCGTCGAATCCTGAGAGTATTGATTTAATGATATAAAATACGATAATTCCGAATCATAGTCATATGTCTTGGTATCTTGATAGACTCCGATATTGCGAAGTGTATTATTATTCGCCATGTTGTCACTTGACCCAGTAATTTGTATCGGAAATTTTCGGGGGGTTGTCTGTTGATTGGTATAGCCACAGTCCATAAGATAGCCATTTTCGATCGAACAGTGTCGGCATTCATTCAGGATAAGAACATCCCCTTGGCATTCAGTGGCGTTGATATTTTCCACTCGATGAAATTCACAAATATCATCTCCGGATTGCGATCCGTCCACATAAATAGTTTTGTCCCCGATCTTACGGGCTCGGATATCGGTGACTAAATTACGTTTGCCCTGAATCCAAATTCCAAAATTTTGACACCCTGCGATAAAGACGTCAGATACTTGGATATTCCGGCCTTTAATTCGGATCCCCTGATTGGAATTGGGGAAATCCGAATTCCCCATATCCACGTCTTCATTCTCATTAATATGGATGCCCCGAATAATGGTGGAGTATTGGTCAGATCCATCAATATTGATTCCACTTCCCACTTGATTGCCTACAAACATGGATTGTTGGACGTGCTTGGAAAAAAACAAGTGACTAAAGGCACAATCATAGGTGCCACGAATATCCAAACCGGTAAAACCCTGCGTACATTCCACATCAATGACCGAACTTTTATGCGATTCCGATACTTGGATACAAGATTTGGAATAGGTGATTCCCACACCATCCACCGTCAATCCGGTCATTGACATACTGCTGTTATTGCCCATGAGGAAAATATCTTGAGGAGTGTCCTCTTCTTCTTCTTTTTGGATAATGGTCGTTCCTCGGCCTTCACCACGCAAACGGACACCATGGAGCATCTGAATGGCGTAGGATTGCCCCTCTTGTGTATTGACCGAAAATGTCCCTCCGCTTAGTTGGACTTGACCTCCCCCTTCATTATTGACCTGATTGATGGCTTGTTGAATTTCCTCTTGGTCATCCGTTCCATCGCAGGTATAATCGGCGTTGTCTTTGATATCTTGCGACATGCTGGATGACGCCACTGTGACGGACGACAACGACGCCCCTGCCGATATGTCGGGAATGAGATGTTCATAAATTTTCGCCGTGTTCCGATTGATGATTGAACTAACTGCCATATTCTTCTATATCCCAACGGCAAAAATAATTCACTGTCCTCCGTGCTTGAATATCTCCACCAATTTCCACGGATCATTGTTAATCTGTTGCTTATCACTCTTGGTAATGAGTCCCAACTTGACCAAATCATCCAAATTGGGTTTCCGTCGGCCACCGCCCCGTTTCTTATTGGTGGCGTCGGTTTTCTTCAGTCCCTTGAAATTTTCAAGGCTGTGATTTTGTAATGCTTTCTTCGATACCTGAGGGAAGACGAACAAATTCTTCTTTAAAAAGCGTCCGGACAGGGAATACAAAGGATCACCGGCTATGTACCACTGCTCGTAACCTTTGGGACGGCGTACTAAATCCTTTGGCTGTAACGCAGAATTGAACCCACGACCGCCTTTGGCAAAGTGGTCTAAATCCCGTTGGATCTGAAGTTGTACCGCTCCACCTAATGAATGGCCGACCGTGAAAATACATTCGCCTCGACCAAACCGTTCCAAGAATTTAGAAGTGGTTCGTAGATCTTTCTGGTACCGGTCGCTTTCGTTTAACCGATTGAACATGATCCGACGATCAGCCGTCAAATCGGTGACCGATTGAACCACGGTACCCCGATACCCGATCAAATAGACATCATTCTGTCGGTCTTCATAGGCCGTGAAGGTTGGCGTTTGAAACCCTTGTACTTTTGCCCACCATTGGTTGATAATCTGAGGTCGTTCCTTTGGTTTTTGATACGATGCTTGAGCCACTTGGAAAAAGGTGGAGGCATTCGGACTCTTACAGACCCGTGGTTTGCTTTCTTGGGTCGTGTCCAATCCCATATCGCCGGTTTCGGAGATATCTTGTGTCTGCTTTTCGTCTTGCTTCCGTTCTTTCTTGGCTTTGGCTGTCTCGGTCACTTGGTCAAACAATCCACGCAGAGCGTCGTCCATGATTCTATATCAATGACGTTTATAAATTTTATTTGTCAGGGGATATAGAAGAATGTCCCATCTGTTAGATAATGAAATACCGGTGACCATGAGCCAAGACGCCTGTGAACAAGCATGGAACGGCAAACAGTGTATCTATGAGCAATACGATCCCGAAACAACCGACATCATGCCTCTGTGGTTGGTCGTCCATTGTACCAAGATCCCGAAAAAGGAAGACGTCCATAACTTGCTCTTACGGATTTATAATCACGTGGAAATCCGGTGTGACCTCTTGGAGACCAAGCAATTGCTGTACATGGGGCGGTATAAGAGCCGATTGTGGTTCATGTTCCCCCATATCCACTTGAATTACGACGACACCCAGAAATTGGCGTTGTCTCTTGAATTCTGCCTACAAAACAAAGTCTGTGACGAAGTGGAGAGTATATCGTTTAAGGACACTCGCCCCCTGTTCGGCCAGTGGATCTTTGAGGAGAACGAAAAACGGGTGCGTCGGTGTCCATTGCCCTGCTTTCGCTATTATCCGGTTTGGATTTCACCCCACCCATTGCGAATCAGCCGAAGCAAACAATACGAAAAGCAATACTACTACCAAACCGAACGCTTGGGAGCCAAAGAGGAGCGGGAATTCCGGCGTTTCTCTTGCGTCAACCGGCTGATGAGCCTGTACCCTCGTGAGGCACGGGAACGAATCTCTTTGGTACGGTAAAAGAAATAATAATGAAAATGGGTTCATTATTACCTATCAAACAACGATCGGGTCAAAATGGTGGCGAAGCGTTTCAAAATTCACTTCATAGGTGGAACAACCCCCGACTTTTTTCTTCTCAATACCTATATCCCCTAATTTCTTGGCTTCAATGGCAAATTTCTTTTGCTTGTAATCCCATTGCGAATACCCGTACTTCAGAAGAAAATGTTTGAACACATCATAAAATTCCAAGGATCGGTACTGTATAACATGCTGGGGGTTGTCGTCTTCGTAATGGGATTCCATCAGCCATTGGGCGAACTGATAAATAATAGGCTGGTTGAGTTCCTTCATATCTTTATAATGATCCGTCATGGGGCGGTGTTGAACCAAATCTTCCCGTTCCCACGCTTTGGCCACCAAGTAATCGTAAAAGGCTCGGACTCTATACTTGTCTTCAAAGGCTTGGATCAATTCCTTGAAATACCGGACGTCGTTGGCCTTTTCATCAGAACAGCGGAAGATGACAAATCGCCGGTCGTTGGCATCCACTTTCAACGGGTTATCGTTGTTGCTGAAGAAAATATATCGCCCGAAATTGCGGACTTTCAAGGGCTGGATATTTTTGACTTCTTGGGTGATATATGGTTCGGTGATAATAAATTGTGTTTTGTCGGCCAACTGGTGGGCTTCCTTGCCATTGACTTCGTCGGTGACCGTCAGTAATGATCCTGAATTGTCCGCCCACCGGCCAAGTAATTCATCAATTCCATTATGCCATCGGTAATTTCCTCCAATCATTTTTTCGGCTATGTGGTAAAAGAACGATCCTTTCCCTGCTCCTTGGCTGGATACAAACCCTAGAGCGACCAATGGTCGCTCACTGGGGTATTTCAATAAGTGGCCTAGATACCCTGTCAGATAGTTTATACACGCCGGATCTCGGTTGGCTAAGACCTCTATATGTTCCTTAAAAATCTCAATATCCTGTTCTTCAAAGAGCGAGGGCGTTTTGGTGGCTTCCATTCCTTTGTACAGATTATACACCGACGTTTGTTCCAAATTCATCGGGGGTGGCATGAAATCAATTTTGTTGTACCGTCGGCCTTCGGTTCGCAAATACATATTGACGAACGACCCCGTACATTCAAACGCTTCCTTGAACTCCTGTTTTGTAAAACGCCGTATCTCATGGCCATCATCATAGCAAAAGACGAACGGATGTTGGTTTCTAAAATGCCATATTTCAAAATACGCTTTCTGATAATCAAAATGAAGATTGATCACTTTTTTCTCTTCGTCCTCTAACTTTTTGGAGTCTTCTTGTTSCTTGTGATGTCCCAATTTCATCATCCGAGTCATGGAAAATTCTTTGTCGTGGAAACCATGGCTCGTCATCAAATCATTGACCCATTTCGGCCGTTCCATTTCTTTATTGGTCAGGACAAAATGTTGAATACCAAATTTGTGTTGGACTTCATCTTCCAAAAATCGTAAATAATTCTCCATGTCTTTGACATTCTCTTGATACACCATAAAGCCATCAAACGCAAACACTTGGGGCTTGACTCCCCCCATTCGTTCGGAAATATCGGCCATGTAGTTCAATATCTTCTTCTCAATTTCCTGTGTAAAATAGGACAGGTGGGAATTGGATTGCTCCTTTTTACTTTTTTCGTTATCTTTGGGAATCCAATTCCATAGCGTGGGGAACTTCTTCTGTAGGGATTTTTTGACATCATTGATTTCTTCAATCATCCCCTTACAAATAGACGGGGGTTTTGCTCCATTCTTCAAATGGATATCATACTTTTCACGAAGCGTTTTGACCCACGTTTGGAACGTCCCCCCATAGCATATCATGATGAACAAATTCTTGGCCAATTTCCGATCCACGTCAAATTTCGTCTGGATGGTGTTCAAATGGTCAGGTCGGTTGTTCAAGTAGTCCAATAGATACGGGGGGTCTTTGTCCATCAGCAACTGGTATATATACGTAAAAATGACCGGATGGCAATTTTGAATGTCTATATCGTAATACAAATGGGCACAAGTCGCATGTCTCAACTTCTCTTTGGTCTGCGTGATGGATAAGGAGTATTCATCCACCTCATTGTAGGCTTTGGGCTGTTGTCGTCCCAAAAACTGTTTCTCTTCTTTTTCTAGGTTCTTGACTTGAATATATGTCCGTCCGACACTGTCTGTGTAGCAAATACGTAATATTTTGGAACACATGGCTTGGATGGAATTCAGGCGGTCTTCCGTGGCTGGTTTCTGATCCGACACAAATTTTTCCGGATACCATTTGCCCAAAAAGATTACCCTCTTGTCTATTTCTTGAACCTGATACACGGGGTTGCCCCCTTGGGTCGGTGTCAGGGATTGCCGAAGCCTTTCCAATTTGGATTCATGGGAGGGGTCGTCCGTCGTGGATTCTTCCTTTTCCGAATCGTCTTCGTCGGCCTCTTCCTCCTCTTCTTCGGATTCCTCTTCTTCGGACTCGTCGGATTCTTCCTCCTCTTCGTTCTCTTCTGGTCTTTCGGATCGCAATTTATAATGATAGTGTTCGTCGTAGCGATGAATACTCAAGAGTTGAATCAGTTCCAAGGAGGTATATTTCTTGGTGTCCAAGCGACTTAATTGGTACTCTTCCTCGTCGGTATCATATGTTTGTTGGTAGATTTGCGTCAGTTGGTAAAATTTACCGCCCGATGCTTTGGAATAACAGCCATACATCGTCCAAGGATTACGGGAAATGATACCTTCATCCACCACGTCATCGGCCGTGTTTTTGAACGGCAAGTGTTGTTGGTCGTTGTAAAAAATATCAAAGAAATGTTCAACGACATAGTCTCGGATCCTATGCTGTGCTAGACGGTTACACATGACATAGGGATAGATGATATGAAAGCCGTCTTTGATATTGCCGGAGGATGGTGTGGGATCCGGTTTTTCCAAGACAAAGGCTTTCAATGGTTTGCTAACATCCATGTCCAACACATGACGGATGGCACTGTTATACAGTTGGACAATATCTTCCACATGTTGCTGGTTATACATGCGATCCCGATACTCATTATTGAACTTGAAGTCAATATCCACCACAATAATTTTGGTTTCCCTATTTCTTTCGGTCAAATAAGTTGGTTGCCGGTTTTCAAAGGCCTGTTAATCCAGCAAACGATGTAGTTCTGGATATTTTTCTTCCGGAATGAGATAGGATCCAGTGGGATTACATATGCTTGTATGGCTATACTGGAACTTTTCACGGGCTTGAGGGTCTTTTTTGACATAAAACTGGCCTAAAAAATCCTTTAGTTCTTGTTGGGTCTGGGTGGTCATCTCTTCTAGGTAGGGCTATCAGTTTTGTCTTTAGGCGAAAAACAACTTGAAGTTATGTTCTAAACTTAGTTCTCTAAGTTGTCCTGTTGTTCTTTCAACTGATAAATTTCCTGCTTTAACATACACTTCTTGGATTTCTTCTGATGCGAATTCAGAAACGCTTTGGTGATTTGATGGCCACAGTATGGACATCCCACTTTGTAGTTGTTTTTCTCCTTCCATTTGAGGTAATGTTCCCGACGCTGTTCCTGTGCTGACTGGTATTCTTTTAAGGCGGGTCGTCCCATTGGGTTATATTCTATAAACACAAATTATTTTTAGGTCAAATTTTTTATGAAGAAAAACTCGTATAGTTTTCTTCAAGTCACAGCAGGGGGAAGGCTATTAGCCTTCCCTTAAGGGGCTTGTTATAAGACCGTTTTCTTTGACTTTATACCAGTATTTTTATCTAGGGGAAGGAGGGGAAGGAGGAAGGCTCTTATATAAGAGCAATAACCAGTTGGCTTAACTGAATACTGCTCTTTCCAAAAAGCCTTCCCCTTCCTTCCCTCCTTCCACGAGTACTATATTATCAAAAAATTCGGTAAATTTGAAGGGTCGATCCGTGGAAGGCTTACTAACAGCCTTCCCCCTGAGGTCGGTCGCTTACAAAAATGTTTGACACAACAGTATATGACCGAACCGAACCCATCTATGAAGAAAAAGTTGGAAAAAGTCTATTATGATCAAGGGAATCTCTTTTCCCGAGACAAGTTGTATGAGATTGTCCGAGAGAAAGGAATCACCATAAACCGACGTGATTTGGAATTCTGGTTGGATTCCCAATACCTCCATCAAATCACCAAACGTCTTCCACCGTCCTCCCGTGGGACACGCTCTATGGTGTCTAATGACGCCTTTAATATTGTGGCCATGGATCTGGCTTCTATGGGGGATTTTACGTTTCTGGTTGTCATTGATGTCTTCTCCCGTATGGCCTTTGTCCGTATTATCCGTAACAAAACGCAAAAGACCGTAATCAATGCCCTTGATAAAATCCTAAAACAGATGCCCCAGAAACCCAAAACCATTCTGAGTGACAATGGAAGCGAATTCACCAACCATTCCCTCCGGCAAAAGTTACATAAATTGGATATTAAACAAATATTCAGTATCGCCGGTAATCCACAAAGCAACAGTATCGTGGAACGCTTCAATGGGACGTTCAAACGAATGTTACGCAAGGCGGATATGCTAAGCAAAAACGTGAGCCAGAAATTGATAAATGATTTAGTACAAAACTACAACGAAATGAAACACGATACTACAGGGGTATCGCCGGTCAATGCTTTGAAAGAAGACAATTCGCAGAAGGTCAAGCAAAACAATGCGTCCCGACGGATCTTAAACTTACAAGGGGATCTTGATAATCTAGAGGTCGGGGACACGGTGCGAACCAGTGTGCCCCCCAAGACTTTCCAAAAAACACCCATCACATGGTCGCTCGAACTGTATGAGGTCACGGCTGTCCAACGACCACGGCAACAATCCAAGCCCATTGCCTACCGGCTGAAAGAGAAAGACTCAGGGAAGCATATTCGGGGTCTTTGGGGTAGGCGGATGTTACAAAAAATCAAAAAAGTAGAAAATAAAGACAAAGTAACGGTGATGTTTGACGTGGAACGCATCATGGATCGGTTCCAGAAAAATGGCAAGAAATACCTCAAAATCAAATGGAGGGGTTATAGCCCCAAAGAAGCCACCATAGAGCCCCAATCGGAAATCCAAGCGGATCTCGGCCGAAAGCAATTCAATATACTCTTGGACAATTTTCTTCAACGACAAAAGAAGAAAAAATAAAAAAATGATTGGAAAGATTATAGACCAATGGCATATTTTGAAGATCTAGAATTTTGGGACACGATTCCACATTTTGAGAATTATAAAGTATCAAGCAAAGGGCGAATCTATTCCAAAATTAGAAAACGCACAAAAAAGCCAGTCCCCGACAAAGACGGATATCAAACTACAATTCTTTGTGATAAAGGGGCTAAATACAATATGAAAATTCACCGACTTGTTGCCGAACGGTTTTTTCTTACCGACGAAGATTTTCCAAACACTAAAATTGATCATATTGATAATGACAAAAGTAATAACAATCTGCTTAACTTACGGTTTGGTACGACTAGCCAAAACGGGTTTAACCAAGGAAAAACTAGAAACAACACTAGCGGGTACAAAGGTGTATTTTGGGACAAATCAAGAAACAAGTACGTTTCCATCATAAAAATAAACCAAAAGAGTATAAAATTGGGGCGGTTTAACACGGCAGAGGAAGCATATGAGAAGTATTGCGAGAAAAGCCGTGAGCATCATGGGGATTTTGTGTATAAATATCTGTAACCACCCCGCAAAAGAAGCCACCATAGAGCCCCAATCGGAAATCCAAGCGGATCTCGGCCGAAAGCAGTTCAATATAATGTTGGACAATTTTCTTCAACGACAAAAGAAGAAAAAATGATCAGTCCTCTTCCACCCGAACGACCGAGAAGCCCCGCAAACGATGCGTAGCAAATCGCCGTGCTTGTGCTTTGTGTGTAATAATCTTTTTGTACAGGGGATCATGTCCTTGCCGATTCCGCTTTAGTATTACAAAGTATTGTTGTTTTGTCATATATAGTAGTATGGAACGAAAAAAGTTTTTGACCACCGAGGAAAAACTGGTGTTGGATACCATCACGTTTGGCAACAACTGGAATCTAGCCGGATCGCAAAACGACCCCGATATTCTGTGGTCAATGGATTACGATGCCAATGAATACTTAGATCGCCTCAATCTGGATCGTGTCGTGAGACTTTTTGGACAAAAAGTCAAAAAACTCACCAAGATGGACGGGGTGTATTTAGGCGATGTCAAGACACAGATCGGTGACCATAAGGTGCGGTGGTCAAAAGACCAAATCATCCAAGGCAAACAGGGCTCTGACTTGACGCTTAAATCCCAACTCCAACACAGAGACGTCTTTTTTAAAATAGATGTTTTAGCATGGTTGCCCCAAAACGGAAGTTTCCATGAATTCACCAATACATTGTTTTACAAGCGATCCACCCCCAAGAAAGACATGATAGCCAATATCAAAGAAGAGGCGGAACAGTTGAAACGGGACGGGGAACTCTATAAGTCGCTCAAGCGGTGGTATTCTTATTATAGGTTGAAAAACAAGCCGAGCCAATACAAGAAGATCCGAGAGGTTTTGAACCAACCTGTCTTAGGGATTTTACATCAGATACGGGAAGGCCTAGAATCATTGATCTTTTTGTTAGAAAACCATAAACTGACAATCAACAATATGCGGTTTCAGACGGATCTAGCCGGATTTAAAGAGATGTTGTGGCATATTTCCCAATCATTACGTAGTCAGAAAGTCAAGCAGATGCTTCAATGGCTGGATAAGCCGTCGTTGAATGTATTGATACAATTGCGAGATAATATACAAAAAGCCTTGACGAATCAAACCAAGGCGTATATAGATTGATCATTTTTTTCCTATGACAATATATAGGAAGACATGCCAAAGAAAAACGGGAAGTTGAGCAAATCCGAAAGCAAAAAGTTGCTAGGCCAAGTGGTCGATCGAGTCGCCCAAGAAGGGGACGCCATGAAAGATGGATTTTTACAGGCCGTCGGAAAACTTGCGGACGGTGGATTAAAGGGGGGTTCGTTTTCGGGTTTCCTAGAAGGCCTAGCGGGAGCAGGAGCATCTGGTGGAGCACAACTTCTCGGATCAGGCGATGCAAAAAACATCGGATCCCTAGCACGGGACGTGGGGAACGTTGCCACACTCGGCTTATTAGGCGGTAAATCGGGGGGTAAATCCGGCGGAGGATCAGATGGCCTTGAATCACGGGGCGATCTGGTGAAAAGGGTCATGAAAGAAAAGAATTTGCCCCTCGGTCAGGCTAGTAAGTATGTAAAAGATCACGGACTTTACAAGAAAGGATCAGGCAAATCCGGTGGTAAATCGGGCGGAGTCCATATCCTTGGGTAATACATTCAAGTCAAAAACCAATGACTTGAAAACTTTGCGAAGTGACTATTACTCTTTTATTCTTCAAAGAGATAATCCGGCAACCAACAACTTTGCGGATTGATGACGTATTTGGGATGGGCTGATATCAGACACGACGAACCGGTTTCATTCTTGATCCTCTTGACCGCTCCTTTGGTATCAATGTTGGCGTAGTTCTGACTGAAATACCGAAAAGGGTGATTGGACATCATTTTCGGCCAAATTAGGTAATAATCGGACTCGGTGAGGATCAATCTGGTAGCGTGGCTGTTTGTGATGTTGTGGAAGATACAGATGAGTGAGATATTCTCTTGTCGGCCTCGTTCGGCCAAGACATTCATCAGATGAAGAATGCGTTTATAATTCTCGTCGTTGAAAAAGTCATCAAAGATGACTAAACAGTCCTTAAAATCGCTAATTTCGGGGATATGATCCGATTCGTCGCTAAATTTCTCGGTGGGAATACGGTGAATTCGGTCGTACCCTAATTCTTTCTTGATGGTCGGATCGTATTCCTTGGACGAAATCAAATACACTTCATTTTTGGGGCACAGGACTTTATAATTATTTGCCCAATTACAGGCACAGGTGGTCTTGCCACTTCCACGCTTTCCGGCACAGTACAGGATGAATCCACGTTTTTTGACTTGGCGTGGCAACGGGGAAAAATAATAATGCCCCGACAGAGAGACTTGGGCATCATCTTTGGATGGTGGGGCTTGTTCCATGTCTTCCACATGTAAATTGACGAACCTATCGGGGATATTCCGGCTGTTCTGTAACTTTTGGACGACGGCAATGGATTCTTCCGGCGAATACTCCGACGACGTATAGAGTTTCGGCATATATCTATAGAGTGATATTTTTGTGAAAAGTCAAAAAACTCTATAGAAAAACGATGGGTCGGCCAAAACAGTATTTTTTGCTGTCCCCAATATACAAAAGAATGCCAACCGCTCAATTTTACACAGGCGACGGTACGGCCTTTTCGCATCCCATCAGCAAACAGACGTCGGATGAATCCGAGAATCCCGATTATGTCTATATTGATTTGGCTGTCATCAACCACAAAACGGATCAAACCATGTTTGACAACAATCCCATTTGTAAGTTTTCCGAGAAAGCCAATACCCCGATCTTGGAAGAGCCATCCAACTACAAGATGGCCGTCAAACGGTTCTTCTTGAACGGGGTGACCAAGAACCTGCCCATCTTTCATTTTATGACCCGAAACAACAGTACGACGAACGGTATTTATGAAGTGACTGTGGAAGTGGATAAAAACGGGACAATTTACAATCACACCGAACCGGTTCAGTTTTCCGCCCAACGAGCCGATGTTCAAGCCCCCCAACAGACCTCTTTAGGCGATGAATATTATCAGATTTATTCCATTGATCATCTGATGACACTCTTCAATAACGCTATTCAACGAGCATTTTCCAATGTACGGGGTCAGATCACTGCGTCCATTAACTCCGGTCGTTATCCGTTTCTTCATTATGATCCCACCACCAACCGTGTTTCGGCCTATGCCCCGACCAAAGGTTATGGCAATATCAATACGCAATCGGGGGAAACGTGGCGACTCTTTTTGAATCAGAATTCGTACAATGTCTTTAGCAACTTGCCCTATTATTATGAAAAACGCAGTAACTTGGCCGGTGGCACGGGACAATTCCAAGTCCTCTTTAATTCCAATTTGGGGCGAAATATCGTGTCACTCAATCCCCAGTACGGAACCGGCTCGGGAACGGATGAACCCTATTACAAAATGACGCAAGAATATGAAAGTTTGGGGAGTGATTGGAGTCCGGTTGCGTCCATTGTCGTGGAAGCCAACAACATGAATATCTATCCGGCCATTCAGACCGCCCCCATTGAATATGGCAACTCTCGGATCGCCAATCTCAACCAAACGGCTCGAAATCATGCCCAAAATATCATCACAGAGTTCAGTATAGACTTATCCAACCCATGTGCGTGGCAACAAAACTTGGTGTTTGAAGCCAATGAATACACCTTCTTGTCGGTTTATTCCACCGACCATAAGCCCTTGCGAGAGATCCAAACGACGTTTTATTATAGAGATAGATACAGCAATGACTTGGTACCGTTGGAGATGCCAAACCAATCGTCCGCTTTGATGGGGCTTCTGTTCCAGTCTAAGGGGGTGGAAGAACGGTAACAGTATAGAATGACAGATTTTTTTTCTGTCGGGGGAATATAGAGAAAGATGTCGCTCATTCAAGAACCCAAATTTTCGCCCCAAATCTATAAAGATTATCCGGCGACCGTCAAGACAAGCCGACCGGAAATGAAGACCACCAATTCGGTTCGCAATTACGAAGCGTATAGCCAAGACCCGTCCGCTGCAAGCCGTCGTGGAATCCAATTTCAGGTGGATCCGCCGTCATATAGCACTGTCGTGAATCGTGCCCCCCGTTTGGCCACGTACTTTGACTATAAGATTACCCTGACTGCTCGTGGAGCCATCGACCATAATACCCGTATTGTTGATCCTACAGTATGGTGTCTCAGAAATAGGCCGATTAACCGTATCTTTGGCAGTCCAAGAATGACGGTGAATAATGAGCAAATTTCGGTGGATCTCTCCGAGCAATTCACCATGCAGGATATGATTATGTATGACGAGGACTACGCCAATACGTTGAACGAACCACAGAACGTGGATATGGCCATTTTGCGATACCCCGATGCCCGTGGAAGCAATTCAACGCCGTTGGCCGGTTATAAAAATGCCACGTTGGGCTCCAACTTTATTCCGGATGGGTCTTTCCTTCCTTACTGCTTTTTAGACCCGCAAGGCAATGAGTTACAGGTTGGTAGTGCCGCATATACGTCGAATGGTCATACTGTAGCACCCGTTGGCATCCGAAATAGTGGAAACCCCAATATTTACGGATTTGCCCCCAATTTACAACTTACTGATACTCCGGGTCTTCCCAACAATGGTTCGGTGGATATCTATGTCCGGTATTACCTTGAAACAACGCCCATGATTCCAAGTTTGGTGTATAATGGCATGTCAGGCTCTGAAACACAAGGAATGTATAATATTAAACAGATCCGCTTCAATATGGATTTGCTCAGCGACCCGAAAATCATACGAAATGATGATGGACAAACCATCGGTAGTAGTAATCTAGAGGTGACCGCCGAAGACTATTTCGGCTCCAATCCTTGGCATAACCCCCAATTACATTACCTTATGATGGAGCCCCCATATGATCTTCAGTTGCCCCAAGTCAATACCTTGCCCATGTATCGGTTTGAAAATAGTAGCCGACGATTCTCGTCAGGGGTGAATGCCCGTCAAACAGGAAAATTTACGTCCGAAGAAATTCAAATTGGTTCCATTCCGGATATGCTGGTCATTGGGGTACGCAAACCACGGGATCAGCAAAATCCCCAAGAAGCCGATTTCCATCTCGCCCCACAGAGTCTTTCTATCCGTGTCGGAAATGACAACAATCTGCTACGGACGCTTAGTCAGGCCGACCTCTTCCATATCGCTCGTAAATATATAAGTGGGCTAGATTGGGACACATTTATCGGTTCCGGTTTGGCAAGCAATGGTGACCCCATTCCATTGGTCAGTGCCCCCATTCCGCTGAAGGTTTCTGAGGATTTGGAGTTGCAGACTGGCTTGGCACCCGGCGTGAATACTCACACCAATTTGAAAGCCGAAATGACGGTGCTCAACCAAACCAACGGCAATATCAGCGAAGTGGAAATGGACGTTCTCCAAGTGGAGCCACAGTTCCTGTACAACGACAAGGGAGTCTCTCAAGTCTTCTGGGGATTCCTCACCGAAAACGACGTTTTAAACGCTCAAAAATACCCTTCGCAAGAACCGGTGGATCAGAAGATCGGTGGCCGTAGTAAGGCCAAGAGTCTCTTAGGGTCGCTGGGACACGGGATTACCAAAATGGGAACAGATCTCGGCAAGAAAGCCCTATCTAAAGCAGCGGACAAAGCCACCGATCAAGCGGTTGGCAAACTGACCGGCCTCAAGTAAATCAGTCTTTTTTTGAAATGATGTTGAATTCATTTCAAATTTTGTTGGGGAAAGAGATATAGAGCAAAAAATGGCAGAGCAAGAGAAACCCTCATGGTATCAACGCAATCGGGCGAAGGTATTGGAGAAACTCAAACAACGGGTTACCTGTGATCATTGCGGACGCCCCGTGACGCAAAGTCAGATTTATAACCATAAAAAGACACATTTGTGTCAATATGGCTATCGGAAGCCGAGACGAGATCGCAAATATCAAAGCAATGCCGAGAAAGTCCGATCGTACTATCATCAAAAGGGACGGCAGACCTGTCAATATTGCGGACGCACCGTGTCCGGCTGGTATTTACCCAAACACCAACTGACGAAAATCTGTCGGAAACACCAAACCTAAGTTGTCGTATGTTCTTTCGTTCCGCTATCGTTCCACAAAATTTCTAGAGAGATTATAGAAAAATGATTTACGTCTTGAAACTGAAGCGGATAAGTTCTATGTCGGCTACACAAAAGATTCTGACACCTTAGCCCAGCGGTTAGAGAAACATTTTAACGGGACGGGATCCGCATGGACTATGCAGTATCCGCCCGTCTGTCAATGGGATGTCTTTGACGGGGACTACTTTGAGGAGGAAACGACCGTGCTTCGTTATATGGCGGAATACGGAATAGAGCAGGTGCGAGGCGGTTCCTATTCCACCATTTTCCTAGGTGATTTTGACAAAAAGAGGGCATTACACACCCTTCGTTCCATTGGCCAATCCTGTTTCTATTGTAACGGCAACCATTTCGCCATGCAGTGTTTTCTGAAACTGGACAACGAACCCAACCCGTGTCAATACTGTAAATTTCCACGGCGGAATTGTTATCGCTTTCCCAATGGCAAGTATCTCAATTATGATCTGTTGCCTTGTACCAAATGTGGAAGTCCCATTTAATGAATGGCTTGGCTCATTCATTATTTTACACCCCACGGTACTTTGTGTAACAACTCTCTTGTGTGCCGATAGAATGACCCATAAAACGGGCTATTTCCTTCCTTTTTTGATTGACATACTGTTGCGTGATCTTGTTTTCATGCTTTTGCCGATCCAACTCATCTACCAATCCTGATACATAGATTTGCCGAAGATGTTGAACACCACAGCCGACGCACGAACGCAAGGTGTCGCTAAACCACCGGCTGATATGGGTTTGGTCTCGCTTATCCGTCAAGTTTTTGGGCATGAAATAGTCCCCGTCCTCCAGACCGGTTCGTTTGACATATTTTTTGATCAGATTTTGTAACTCTTCGTTTTCCAAATCCACGATATGGGTACCATAGGAATGGGCGGTCTTATGATCCCGACAGACAATTTGCCAATTATGGAGATCAATATAGTTCTTATCATCGGCCGGATAATCACCGTTCTGGTTGATTCGGAGCGTGTAGATCTCTTGCCCTCTAAGAGGTGGTAAGAACCGGTACATGGCCACCACAACATATTGCTTCCACATATAGAGTTTGAATGGTTTATTTTGGCGTTCCCTGTCCATCAAATTCTGTTTCAATCGGTCAAATTTCTGGATCAGGTGGCTGGGAAGAACCCGATGACGGATCTGTTCATCGGTGACCTCTCTATACCCGTTGGCTTGACTCTCGGTGCCTTTGGCTTTGAAATAGAATTGGCGAAAGAGTTGGAGGATGGTTTCCACCGTGTCTGCCTTGGCTTCGGAGCAATTGGTCTTGAGGAGTTCCACACAGACCAAGATACCTCGGAAAAAACTGGCAATGGCGTTTTCACTGATATTCAATTCTATCCACACACAGATATTATTGCGGTTCTGGTACCATATATCCACCATGTCGTCAAAGGATTCGCCCCACTGGTCGTTGAGGGCGTTGGTGACCACCTTGCGTACCTTATAGAAATACTGCTGACCGGTCTTGACTTTGCGGTTCTCTAAGAGTTTTTGTTTTATTTGATCTTCCATCGTGTTCTCTATATAGGTACGGTTCATTTTTTCTCTAAGTGGTTTTTATCTAAAAACCATAGGGGAACTTAGCATCCGAACTTCACAAACGAATCTAACTAGTGGTAGTAGTCTATAGTGGTATTCTCTCTTGGTTTATACACGGGGTCACCATTCACATCTGTTTCAACAAAAAAGACTTCGTTGTCTAAAACGTAAGGATGACACTGTTGGCAGAAAGGAAACACCGCATCCACTTCTTCGTATTTGATTCCATCCACATAGAAATCATTGTCTTCGGATTCTGTATCGCTATTTTCCAAAATAAATCGGACGATGATATCATGTAAAGAATCGGGATGAAATGGTTTCCCACAACACCGGCAATCATATTCCGGTTCTTTCGGCTGTAATTCCACGGTGACTATGTCAGGAACGACACCCATTTGAAGATCCATTTTATACTAGTGGGTTAGAAATTTTTTATATACATTCAGTATATAGAATGAAATACATTGACCACCCTCATGATGTTCCGGAGGAAGTCAGTCCGATCTGTCTGAATATGGGTCGCCTACGCCAGATG
>LVLI01001972.1:0-24429 GCA_001687465.1 Halocafeteria seosinensis | reverse complement strand
ACAGCCATTACACGGGGACAGTCCGCCATAGGAGAGATTCCCTGCCATAACAACGGGCTCGTGAGCGGTGTATTCCATGAATATGAGAGCTACACTAAAGTAGGAGCAAACTATCTATAGGGGCTGAGAAACCGGGGAAAACCTCATGGATGCGCAGAAAAGGACATCGGGGAACCGTAGGAAGAATGCTGCTGCCCGTCTCGGAATGCCAAGAGCGTAGCATGCTTCAGCTGCTTTGCATATCAGCCACGATGTGTGCCACATTCAGCTACAAAGCAATTCCATCCCGGAACCATCCAACCCCGCGCCCCCTTTAGAGCACTCACGACACTTCCTGCAGCCCCATAACCCTCTTCTTCGCCTTCACGTTCTTTCTGAACAGCGTGCACTCACTCACACATATGTGACAGATCCCACCGGCCGGGGAGTTGACCGCATCCTCTTAACGAGGAGCGGTATGCATTGCAAACGGTTCGGACCTTCATGGTACTTGTGCGCGAATCAAAGCGAATCCAGCAGTAACACTTGCAGACGCCTTTGTCCCAAGTTATGGTCATTGGACAACGCTCTTGAAGCAAGTCGTACATTAAGCGCGCGTTGTCAACTCATGTAACTGCCTCTGCAGTTAGAGGCCTCCGGCCTCCTGAAGGCGCAAGGAAAGAGCGTGCGCAAGACCCTCCTTCACGGAAGGATCAACATTAAAAGATCGCATACCTTGGAGGATACGGTCGATAGAGGCTGCGGCTGGCGTCAGCCACGGGGATACTTGCACAAGTGGGTGCCCGTTCAATGCAAACACTATGTCTCCGAGGCATCTGTTGCGCTTCCAATACAGCTGTGAGAGCTTAAGACATCTATTGTAGCTGCACGGACCCCTTACCCGGCTATTATATCAAGACATTACCTTTGTAGGTGGTTGGCCAGGCGAAGGTGCATCTCTTCGGATAGCGTAGTACATGAAGCCCAAAGAAGGATCGTTTGTGGAGTGAAGTAGTTATCATGAAAATAAGTGATCACTTCATCGTTGATATGGCCCTCCATGAGGTGCCTCTGGAGGGTTTCCCATCGCTCCTCGATTCCTTGCACACTCGGCTCGTTGAAAGACTCCAGCAATTTCGTCCTAACATCCTTGTAATTTTGGAAGTTGTAAGGTTGTTTATCTGCGGTTTTCTCCCGACGATTCACAATTGACGTCTTGATCTTACTGTAGCAGCGCTCGTGTCACACCTTCAACAGATGCCAGAGACACAACTGGATCTCCTTGTTCCAATTTTTGTCCTTGTCGGAGGAGCCTTGGCGTTCACTTTGCTCTTCCCCTTGCTGTTGCTTGCGGTCGCCTTGTGTCTTGCCGCGTTTGGTATCAGACTCATTGGCAGAAGTAGGAGAAGCGGGCCTCTTTTTCCCAGGATCATCCATGGGCCCGCCAGGAGCAGTTTCATCAGCAGGCCCAGTGTTTCCCTGGCTAGCGGATGCTTGATTCTCCCCCACTCTCTTGTGTATAAAGCTCAAACAAAAAGGGAATAGGCGAAAAAGGAAAAAAGAAACACGAAAAAAAGAAAGGGACAATTTGCTTTTATGCTGCTTACAAGGTATAAATAATATAATAAGGTTAGGCAACAGCAGAAAGAACAAAATAACACACTGTTTTGGTTTAACACACCACGATCGAACTGCTGAACAACAATGCCTACAGACGTCATAAACTGGAAAAGAAACCAAGGTTTGGCTCAGCTTGGTACTACCAGGCTGGTAGCCTAAGGTAGGACCGTGGTCCATGGACTGCTGTACATATTTCACCCCCCCCCCCCCAAACGGATGTGTACAGGACTCGTTCATACTGTCTAAAAGAGCATTCATTCGACTAGAATGCTGAATACAGTACTCCTAAATTTGTAGAGAATGGAAAGCATGTACATGCAGTAGGAAGTCTCGTGAGTGCCTTATAGGAAGATGGTTCCGGGATGGAATTGCTTTGTGGCTGCATGTTGCACACATCGTGGCTGATATCGGACCCGAAACATAGGTTGCCCAAACGGGGCGACGTACAACCCATTACCATTGGTAGGTTTATCTTTCCAATGTCTCCCTTTCTTTGAGGCAGCAGTACCCACAGGTCAAAAGCATTACTCGAATGGTTGAAAAAATACAAGAACTATTTGGGGGACAAGCACAACTCTTGCGTGAACACTGTGAAAGATTTCAATATGGCCTTTGGAAAAGCTCCATTCGATGGTGGCTGATCTTCTCGACAGAAACACTCGGGGCTATACCGGTATTCGCAAGAAGAGGTGATGCATTCTCTTGCACGTCTCACATGTTGTATACTGTAGGAGCTGGCCCATGGATTGTTCGAAGAGTAGCAAGAAATCGTGAAGCGTTGGCAAGTGCCATAGTGGGGAAATTGGTCTGGCGGGTATCGGGTACGTTCTAGCGTACATACTGTAGTACGGTTCTTCGAGTCTTTGTATCCGATCTTGTAACTAAACAGTTCGTCGCGCGGTGCATCTACGGAAGCTAGAATCGAACTGGACTCTCGTCAAATCGTGTTGGATGCAGACCTAAAGGTGCTGCTCGCTACCTACGTCTCTGGGAGGCAAGAGTTACATAGTGCTCAGGATGCCGTGGTCCCTCTGGCTAGTCTATACTACAGTCATCCCACCACTTACATATACATCTGCACCATTACCCTTTGATAAATAAACGGAGGTGATTACCGGTAAGACATATTTCACTTCACAAAGCATGGAGTAGAGTAGTGGTAGAGCCACAACTTGGCCCACAAGACTTAAGAAGGATACGACAATTTGAAGACGGAGAATAACATTAAATATCGTCTGGATTTATATCATTTCCATAAAGCAAATTCTCGCTGTTTTGACATATGGCACAGACTGTTGGATGAGTTTGGTGTTTCTTTAAACGTGACAATATTTACTGGACATTTTAACAGACAAAGAGTGGGATACTATAGCCATTAAAAGATTGGAGCCAACTCATGTCGATCCATCAATATGGCTTAAGTCATAAAGCAGAGCGGACATAGCAAATGAGTTTGGCGTCCGAGCTACAAAGTGGACTCCTGTCCTGGCAATTAGATGTCCATTATCTTGGTGGAACTCTGATGTAATAAGCGGTAATGTCGGTCGGCATACAGATCACTTACCACAGGGAGGGTCGTCGTCTATGTTAAGAATCCAACGGTCATACCATTAGAAAGACTTGGAACTCTCTGGAATTCCTGCTACGTTTGGGTTCGCAGCTCTTCTGGACCAGGAATCTACTGACGTTGAAATTTGGTTCAATGGAAGTCAACATCAGCAATACGTCCAACAAGTGCCAGTCATTCATAACTCCAGACTGTATGGGGATGTCTGGGCCACACCATTGGAAGAATTAAACTATCATGCCGTACATTGGTGGATAGAACGCCGGGAAGAAGATGTAATACACTGGCATCAAGGACGATTACATCGGAGTGGCATTGTGCGACAAAATTCGTTAAAACTTGCACGTGCAGCTCAACGAGTCGAAGGCCGTTTTCGTAAAAACTTTTCGAGATGGTGTAAAGAGAACGAAATTACTTCTCCTATTTTATGGGACAGACAACATCTTCGTGAATTCCGGTTATGGCCACAAAGTGTGAAATCACGTGTACAAAGGAGTTCTAGCACGGAATCGCCGGACTAGAGCTTCCAACCAACGAGCCACATCTATATCCCAAAGTCTACCGGTCGATTAGCTTGCTGTTGTGCAAGCAGTATCTCCAAGTTGTTGTGTCTTGAAGTGCATGAAGTTGTATAATATGCGCTTGCTGTATAGCCCCCAATTTTAGATGTTATAGCACTTCATAAATATTTGGAGGTACGCCAGTTTGCTTGATTTCCCTCAGCTTACCGTGGCCCATTATAGGTGGTACGTCCTGCTAGCAGCACCAGTGTTGCTAGTCATGTAACCCATACACATCCTGCATAGTGTACATGCGCCGGATACAATACACACAGGAACTAGACCCTTTCCGGATCGCCCCTCGTCAGCGTAGAGCAGTTGCTTAGAGTTATACGAATATATAGTATTGGTAGATATCCCCCTTTCTCTATAAACAAAGTACAGTATGCACAGTCATGGAAAGTCGAAAAGTATAAAAATCAAATATAACACACATCGGTACATACGAATTTGTAGCTCGGGTGGTTGCGTCTGATTCTGTGCGAATTCTCGGATCCCCAGGTCGCACGCTGCGATCCTCCTCCAGCCTGCATTAAATGTCTCACAGACGATAGCTTGCTTAGTTTAGTCAGTATCCAATAGCTCCCCAAACTTTGTGATTTGCTGTATGGTGGTGCTGCTCATTCGATACGGCCGAAACCAGAAAGACAAATCTGGGGATTTTACACACTACAAAAAGTCGTCATCTCCGTCGGACAGCACTTGATTTTAGAAGTGGTGAATGGAGTTGCAGTAAAATGGAACCCGCAACCGATCGGATATCGTATACCAAGACGGAGGCCACTCTGGGAGGCATTGGCGTGGTCTATGGCTTCCTGCTCACCATTGTCTTGAGAGGGATGCTCTCTAAATTTGACACCGAGTCATTGTCCCATAGATTCCGTTATCTCGTGCTATTAATAGGCACGATGTTTGTCCGAATGCTTTGTTCGTTTATAGGAGTGGGGGAAGCACAGTATGCTCAGAATGATCCAAATTCGATCCTACCGTTCTTCCTGTTCGACGTTGGAGACCTGATGTTTGTAGTTTCGATCATTGCGAAGAGTGGAGCTCAGATACGCAACTTTCTGAGCTTCGAGATGTTGGTATGTATGGCCGTATAAGACCTCGTTGATTCCATCATGTTTTTCACACGTAGGGACACCTGTTCTGCCTCACTGTGCTACGGCAGGTAAAGGAAGGTATTGTTTACAGGGAAGCTCGCAGACAGGATGATTTTGGATTCCATGAGCTTCCCAACGAGAGAAATATCGCTACCTATGAAGGTGACTCCTATTTAAGAAATCTGCCATACCCGAGGTTCCTCCAAAAAATACTAGGAGTTGACAATGCCCGCCGCACTGCGAATATCGTCGATTCCATCGGGGGCTACGTCTTCAGTTGCGTGCTAGCTATATCTGTGTTATATACTGTCATGAGTGCAGTATTGTATCGATACTTCGAGCATGGCGTGAAGCGGCATAGCGCGGAGCAAATTTTTCTGATTATTGTATACTCACTCACGTTTCTCGTATCCGCTTTCACAACGTATGCCGAAAAAACTAGTGGCAGCTTGAGTATGGTTGACCCTAGGGAGATCAGCAACCATGGGAGACAGGGCATTAATGCCCCAAATAACTTTGATGATGAACAGGTTCCACAGCACGCCTTCAGTTTAAGTCCCTCGCAGTATGAAAAGAGGCAGAAATATGTCTCTTGGGCTTTTGGTTTATTTCTCTTGTTGAGAATTGGTTATTCAGTTTACCAGATAAAAGGAGAAATAGCAAATGAGTTTAAGAATGAGTACTGGTTGCTCATTATAGAATATGGCGTGAAAATGGCTATTCTTACACTTGTGTTCTACTTGCTCCTTTCGCCGATGGAGGACGAAGAGGAAACGCTCAAAGAAGGGAAACAAGTGATACATGGATCGTACGACAGACGGGACCCTTACTTCATATTCCGAGTACGTACTACGTAGGTGTATGTGCCCTGTAGGAAAAATGCACTGTAGCCTCTCGTCGTTGATGTTTGCCGCAGCTCACAAGGAAGTTTTGCGCAACCGGGTCGAGCACTGTGGAGATATCCGCACGAATCCGTGGGATAAGGAGGACATTCAGAACACACATAACCCAAATCCTTCATCTGATGAGTACCACGGCTGGCCCCATTGAGTCTCAGCAGGTCCACCCGGAAGATGAAACGGAAGAAGAGCCAGAACCCGAAGCAGATACTAGAAATAGACAACTGCGTAACGCGCTGGACAGGATTCCTAACCACTTGACACGGATAGTAAGAGAGGAAGGGAATGGAATGCGCAATGCATTGAATCAGTTGGCGGAACAGGTCGCGCGGCAGAATAACGAAGCGACAGAAAATATGCGGCAGCTGCAAGCAGAACTTCAGCGGCTACAAACTCAAGAGGACCAAATCCGCAATGGTATGAATGAAGTGCTCCAGGAGATGAATGGGGCCAGAGGAGACTTCAATTATTTGGAGCAGTATCTTGTCCGAAATGCTGAAACCCTCAGGGAGGTACACATACAATCGGTGGGAAACGGCGGAATGAACAGAGGCGGCCCGCGAGCGATAAGTTACCGATAACGTATTGAACTACTGGCACCCGAGTTCCGAGATACTTTCGCCAAAAGGAACGGTAACTTTCGAGGACCTGTACCGCCTAGTTTGAGTACACTTCTCCTTGCATAAAGGATTTCTGTGCTAACTGTAGAATTTGTTGCTTTGGAACTCTCGAACGGAAGAAGTCGGCTCCAAAATGTCGCTCCTCACACCGTGATGAGTTGGGGTGGTCGGTTAAAATCAAGCTCGTGGAGTTAAACAGGTTGACATTTTGGTCTTTACCGAGTTTTTCGGGTACCGACTGAAAACCAAATAGCCCCTCTCTCCGGTAAGAGCCAGTGGGGTTGAAGCGTGAAGCACTGCTTCAGGGTCGCTGACCCTGGGATGCGCTTTCTTGAAGAACGAAGTGTTGATATTTTAAGAACTATAAAGATCGAGAAAAGAAGAAAAAACAGGGATACTTTCTGTAGCGTCCGCTCCCGCACCCATAACCTCAACCATGACGGCTGATAACGTAACTAATACGTCCAAGAACCGCCATTGCGAAGAGGACCAGCGAGGCATAGACCGTGGTGTGTTGGAAACAATTCCAACTTCCCTGCACGCGAACGGTTTCATAGAACGTCGAGTAGGAGGTGAGTTATTGCATGCTGACCCACGAAGAGCCGATTAAGTATTCCCCGCTGGAAGGTTCAACTTTATCTAATATAGGAGTATTGTTGATTCCTCTACCTGTGCAGACCCCGGCAATGGACTCGTAAGACATATCCAATGGAATGTGTGTGTTTGCTATAGCGGCCCAAATTGTTTGCTTGGTTGCTGCAGAGATGCCACGTTTGTAGGAAAAAGGCAACATCTGAACGAGAGAAGCGAAGACCCCTCTTTGTGTGTAGCAAACCAAGGTGTCAGCCACAGTGTTTCCATACTCCTAAAGAAAGGCATGTGAGCTTTTGCGACAAACCCGGTTGCCTAATGGCGGCCAAGTATTTCTATGGCTATGCCTGCCCACTCACATCGCGATCGTGCTGCTGCGTGTTCCATGGAAGCAGCGAAGAAAGGCGACACAATCATGACCCTTCGGTCCCCTGTCCTTGCGGTATAACAAGGGAAGCGCATAATAGAAAGATAAAGGAAGGAAAAAAAGAAGGGACGTATCTCATTTCACCTGACAAGTTCTTGCGAACACCCGGAAGAGGCGTTAATTACGCTGTGGCAAAAGAGGAAGACCAAGAAGCAGGCCATCGAGCTCCAGAAGGGGACGACGAAGCCCCAGATCCAAAGCACCAAACTGACGAAGTAGAAGATCAAGTTATGCAAGCAGACGATGAAGTCCAGTGCTTAGCACCTTACGGCCAACTACGGGGGTCTGTGTGTCACGATCCTTTGTGGGACCCAGGTCCCGATCAAGGCTTGATGACGCTAGCACGAGCTGCCGAACAATACCACTGAGCCCAACCTTCTCCAGTATGCACGTTCATTGAAAAGACATCAACACAAGAACTCACATGGGAGTTGTAGCACAGTTGTTTTTGTTTTTGATTCCTCGGAACGCGTCGCACGCTGCGACCTACCCTCAGACCGATTCCCCCGTAAATATGTAAAATCGAATGATATGATTGTCAAATGCGCCAGTACCCCATTGCATACGCAATAGAAATATCATTCAAGCGTCACGGGGAAGGTTTTGGGTGTCCCGTCTTTCGCTCCACGCACGTTTGGAATCCAAAGTTAAGTATTTTCTGTTAGACTAACGCACAATGTAGTTGTACACAGCGTGTATGGATGGTTTCAATGATGAATGAAACAGTTGGACCGTCGGAAATACGTTCCATAGTTTTATGACGCTTACATACCGGCTGATGGGTCAGCCATGTTTTGGGGATCTGAAGATGTAGATTCTCTGTCTGTTGTCCGCTTCGTACAGTAGACCCTATGCTCTATGATATGGCAATTCTGTGGGCTTCATGAACTACTGTAGCCAACGAAAGAATGATTCGGACTCGCTCGTGAAGTGAAAAAGTCTTCCGTATCTGAATCGCTCGCAGCCAAGTCTCCAACAAGGATATGGAATCCACATTAGTGATGGGCGATAGAGAATGAATGTGCGAGTGTGGACAAAGCCAAGAACAGCAATTGTGCCCAATATATGTAGTGGGCCCAGACCAGTACAGTTGTACTTGAAGGAATGGAGTTCCCGTAATGCCGGATAGAGCGTACCGGAGCAAGAGCATGGTTGGTTAGACTGCTTCGGGTTAGTTTCCTAGGCTTACTCTGTAACTCTGGTACGCTTCCACGGAACGAACATGCGTCTCAGGACCGGGATCATAGATACTACCAGGTTGCGTTCGCTGTGCACGTAGCCGACCACGGGCTCTCACGTTGCACGAGGGGAACGAGAAGAATGGCTGATGAATGATAATTGAATGCCGGAATCAATCCTTAGCGAAACAAGAAGCGAGATCCAAGAAATCCCGGCATTACCGATGAAGGACGCAATTAGTGACTGTAGTGAAACAAGGACAGATGTACGCAATTTATGGAACGCGATGCAGGGACTAACACTTACCAGGTACAGTACCTGTGGATCGCGCTGTATGAAGCCCCGTTTGGCCAGCGATTCCAGCACGCACACATCTTCATAGTGGCAAAGCCAAACACAGGCAAACAAGGTCGCACTGTAACTACTGTCAAAATCAGCGACGCTCATGAACCAATGATGAATTCAACTTCCCGGAGCTCAAGAGGCCCTAGGGCAGGGACGTCGAGCGTGATACACCGCATACAACCTGTTTGTACAACGCGATAGGCTCTGCCACCTATCGAATACATCTTGCTAACTCGTGAGAGTGGGCTTTGCTCCACAAAAGAAAAATAGACCCATGTTGAACTACCGGTAGGTAGTTGACTTCCTGGGACCGGTCAGGGGAAAACCATGGGAGCGAAAACCCCCAGGTATGCGATAGTACCCACGTCGTGAAGGCTCCGAGTCGGCCCGCCAGCCCCACACTTGTTTTTGTATGAGTAAGTGGCTGATTTCTGCCGAAATACGTCTATTGTGTGTGCAAGCATGGGAAACGCGCCGTTTTAGTCCGCGGTTTCAGCCCGCAGTTCCACGTCGCACCTTGACGTTATCCAAGTTCCGGGGACACCCCCCACAGGGGAAAACCATGGGAGCGAAAAACCCCGAAACGTTCCGCAGCGAACTTGTGGTACCCCTAGTGTGTCCCCTTGGTCGATTCCTTCTCGTCATTAGACTGCTGGCTCACCCGAATTCTCCGACATGTACAAGTACAGTGTACGCGGCACGCAGTTCACGTGTTGTGGCAGGAGGATCTTGTTATAGATGGATGCATCTGCTCTGTACCACTTAGAGTTCGTTCTGCGTGTGTTATGTTGAGTGCAGTCGAAGAAGTGCTGACCCTGGCATTGGGAAGTGCAACCCTAACAAGTGCACTGCTGCAGAAGCATGGGTGTTCTTCTATCAATAAAAGAACAGGTGGTTGGAGAAATATTGGCATGTTATACGTATTGGGCTACGTGAATCGAGATGTAGAACGCGTACCGCACCTACATACGAATTTTGCACCAACTCCTTTGATATAGAAGCGGTACAAAATAACAGGTCGCCTTTCTCACTTGACTCGCGTTCTTGAACCATGGCTGCAGAGAACGAGGAGAACTGTTTGCAAGAAGACCGACCAGAAAACGGTGATGAAGAAGAAAACATTACATATGAACTGGTAGCTTTCGGCTTCGAAAGGCGTACACTTGGAGGTAAGCACTCCCTTACAGCTTCAAGCGGTTGTGGAATGGAATCATGCATACTGATTCTGCCCACACAGTGCCCGAGGATGGACTCGTAAGAAGTATTCAACTGGATGTGTTGCTCCTCTATAGTGATTTAACCTGTATTTTATTTCTTTGGTTGCTGCAGAGATGTCACGTTTGCAGAACTAATCCTTCTTCAAAGAAAGCGCATAAACGGGAGCTTTGCGTTTGTACCAAGAGAGAGTCTCAACCAAAGTGTTTCGATGTCGGCGAATCCTATAAAAGAAAACATCGCCAGATTCCTGGGAAGCATGTTAGTTTTTGTGACAAACGCCGATGCTTGTTGACGGCCAGGGACTTTTACCAATATGCCTGCCCACAAACATCTCGCAAATGTTGCTGCGTATTTCCTGGAAGAAACCAAAACCGGAAACATAACCATGACCCTTCGGAACCTTGTCCCTGTGCTAAAATAAGGGAAGCGCACAATACGGAAGTGAAGAAAGGACGCATAGAAGAGGCGTACCTGAGTTCACCTGACCAGTTTTCGCAAAGCACCGAAAGAGTCTCTCTTTACGCAAGTGGCGAGCCGCGAGAATCTCAACTCTCAGACGATCAAGATATGGTTTTGGTAGCGAATCAAGCCACGCTACAACGCGAAACGTCTGCTGCCTCCGGTGTGGCATATCGACAAGCCGAAACAACTAAAGACGAAATTCCAGAAGGAGGCGATCAACTCATGTATCGTGCTGAGCCAGCGTTCGGGCAAGCTGAAGGACCAGCTTGGTCTTCTTCCATGGAACTATTTCCCGATCATGAAGACGCGGTTTATTCATCCGTGCGAGGAAACGAGTTTCCAGAGGACTCACCTATGGCTGCTCAAAACGACGGGCTCTCTGTGTCATCCCAAGAAAGTTGGGGAGTTGCTGCAAGAGACTCAGGCGTGTCTGTTGACTTCGGTAAGACATATCAACAAGCCGAGCCAACTGACGAAGAAGTTCCAGCCTGGGGGTTTCCCTTGGGCACATTGCCCGATGATCATGAAGACGCGCTTTCGTCCCCACGTGTTAACGGGTTTGCGTTTTTTGCAGAGGACTCATCTGTGCGTGCTCACGTTCAAGGTGGCGGACTCCCTATGTCATCCCAACAAGCTTGTGACGTTTTTGCAAGAGACATCGGTGACGCATACCACCCAGCTGAAGAAAGTAACTACGACAGCCCAGAAGGAGATGACCAAGTCTTAGCTGATCAACACCTCAATAACGCTAAAGTAACGCCTTTTGCTTTGCTGGACCCTGTTAAGGCTCTGGAGGACAGCACTACACCAGCAGACGATATTCTTAACGACGCGCCGTCTGACCTCCAGCAATGCTCCTGGCTGTGGTGGTCTTGAAGAGCTTCTGTTTAGCATTTTACAGGCTGACACTGCTTTTTTCAAATGAAACGATAAGCAACTGCGAATACTGTACTAGTATGCACGTAGTGTAGTTGATTGCTTTTGATTCCGAAATACTGTACTTCAAAAACTGGCACTACTCCCATAAAGCAACACCACTTCGCTCAATCATACCAAACGCCCGGTGATGAAGAGAGAGCTGAGCTCAGAGCTCCCCTGGTTAAGAATCACGATGCTGACTTTGGAATAGTGCCAGTTGCAACGTCGAGCAGGTGTACACATGCGCACAGCCCACAGTGGTTTGTAACAGAGTCGATCACAGATCCAATGCAATTTTGTTCGATACTGTCGCAAAAAATACACACCGATTAGTCCGCTACAGTAAGGAAGCACGCAGATGCTGCGTGAAGCATTGTACTGGAAACTTCAAGTGATCCCTCGTACGACGTATTCAATCAACATTCGATCCAGGTTTCGCACAGTACGGTACGACCAGCTTGTTAATGATGGATACGTCGCTGTTGAACCATCGGAAGTCCGTTCTGCATCGGCTATGTTGAATGCAGTTGAAGAAATGGCCCACCCTGAGCCACTCAGGGTCCCCCCACCGCTGCGGAAACGAATTGTTGTGTTGTTCGTCTTTCAAAGGACAAGATGGTATTGTAAAAGTATTGGTTACTAAACGTTGTCGACTATAAGAAAAGAAAAGCACACACACACACTGTTCCTTTATTGGTATTGCGCGGATTCGTCTGGTCCAGATACTCTCCGAAACGATCAACTTAACTCCCTTCTTGAACGACGAGTGACGAGTATCGGGAACGCCGTCAAGAAGAGGACCAAAGAGGCATGAATCGGGGTGATTTGAGAAGAATTCGCAAGGACATGCTCTCGGTTGGCTTTGTAGAGCGTACAGTAGGAGGTACGTGAAATCCCAGTCAGTAGGCGATACTGTGTGAAACGGCTTGGCCTTCGCGCCGCGAAGTTCGCGGGTCATTGCGACCAACCGCTGGCAGGTTCAACTGATTCTGATGCAGAGATGTTCATACCGTCTATATGTATATACTTTTTTTGTGCAGCCCCCGAGGATGGACTCGTAAGACGTATTCCTTTGGATGCGTTGTTCCACTATGCTGATTCAAATTGTGTTATTCTTTAGTTGGTTGCTGCAGAAATGCCACGTTTGTAGGCAAAACCCTTCCTCGGCAAGAGAGCAACAAAGATCGCTCTTTGTTTGCAACAAAGACGAGTGTCAGCCAGAATGTTTTCGTAATCGTAAAATGAGGCATGTAAGCATTTGCGACTCTCCTGGGTGCCTGTTGGTGGCGAGGGAATTCTTCGGATATAGCTGCCCCAAAACATCTCGCCTGTGCTGCTGCGTATTCGCTGGAAGAAGCACAGAAACACCGGAAATGCAGCACAATCATGATCTTTCGGAACCTTGTCCCTGCGGTCCGACGAGGGAAGCGCACAACCACGGGGTCAAGCACGGTCACATAGAAGGGGAGTATCTGATTTCACCTGATACCTTTCTGCGGCATTGAAGAGAGTTTGATCTGACACGGGTCGACGATCGAGTAGCTCAAGGAGCAGACGACGGACCCCAAGCACCAAACTACCACGATGAAGAAGCACACACTCTCTGACAATGTAATCCCCGTGGCATGTACTTAGACGATGAACTCCAGTAACATCAAGAATTTGCTACTTCTACTCATCGTCCAATACACTAACGTTGAATTTACGTATGAATACAAATGAATTTGTAGCGCTGTTGTTGGCTCGATTCCTGAGCGGTCCGGGAACCAGAACGCGTCGCACGTTGCGACCTGTCCTCCTCGCGTGTGCTACCACTGATACAGTGTATTTGTAAAATCGAATGATTCGATTTGGATACCTTAGTGTGATTGCGAAATATAGATACCTCAGCACCTGTTGTGCGGTCAACCATCCCAAAATCTTGGCTCTCTCCGTACAGGAAGGAATGTGAGGAACTCAATCCTGTATAACGGTCGTTTCCGTTAGATACCATTCAGCATGTGCATGTTGCATTGGAGCTAAAATAATCGTTGTGTAATTTGATTGCTTCGTTTTCTTGCAGTGCTTCTTTCTTGCCTTTGAAACGCTGCTTGGAATGGTCTCCCTGGCTCCGAAGATGCATGCGGAAACAAAGATACAAGTACGGATATACCGAAGCGCCGCTGCTGGTAAATGTCATCTTGAGATATGAGTCTGTGCTTAACAAGGGAGCCAACAAGAGATGATTTCGATCTATTCGTGAAGTGAAGAAGTCTTCCGTGTCTGAAGCAACCCCCGCCAAATCTTGCCCTGGAACGATGATATGGAACGACACAATGGTTGTGCTACCCTAGGGGCCACGCATGGCTGTGGAAAAACGGAAAGGACAATCGAATTATACAGGAAACAGCACCTTATGTGATACGCTCGGGAAAGGGAGGTGAGCATAGGATGCCAACAAGTGCGTCTCAACTACTGCCGGGGAGATAGTCCGATTATGAACCGAGAGCGGTACTTCAGGAAATGATCAGTAGTAAATCCTATGTGGCGTGTTCCTTGATACGCCAAATGTCGGTTAGAGCGTACCGACAGTGAGTTCACTAGCGCTGAAGTTTTGACTGCCTCGGGTTGTAGTTTCCTTCGATACCCCCTAATTCGCCTGTACTTCCTGTGAGCACGCGTGTTGGGATGGATGCCTATAAAGACTAGCACTTTGTATGCATTATCTACATAACCGACAACGAGATTTCACTTCTAAAGGGAAAGAGAAGTATGACTCAACGGCGACCAGAGAATTCCGGGATCAATTCTAAGGGAAACAAACAAAAGGACCAACTTTCGACGATACTGAGTTTCTGAAATCAAGTCAATGTCTGGTGAAGCAATTCAGACATTAAAACATTGTACGGAATACTGGTACCATGAAGCGAGAGCTTAAACTCAGCGTGGTAGCCCCATTGCATCAGCAGCCTTCGCTGAAGTGAGCTTGCCGGTACCGGCCAACGGATAGTGCCATGACAGCGTTATAGGTATAGCCCCGTCGGGTCGGCAGTTTCCCCTACGCTTACTTCGGAACAATGCCAAACTGGTGAGAAACGAAGACCACATTGCACTGTGAAGCCAGAAGGGAAGAGAAGCAGGAACGGCACTGCTGGCCTAGGGAATAGCGGGAATCAATTCTAAGGCAAATAAGAACCGAAGTTCAACAACACTAAGGGCTTTGGATAGAGACAGTGGCTGACGCGCAAATATGGGGTAGATCTCGTGTCGGATGCCCTGAAGCGAGCACGGTGCTATCGTCTTCCCCGAGCCAGCAGTCTCGCTCACCCACCCACACTGATAAGAAACGAGCGACTTCGCGGCGACAATGACCAACGGCCGAAAGCAGTGTCAATCTACAGTATGAATAAATTGACGATCCCCTGGATCCAGCTTACTAGAGCTCGACTGCAACCGACATGACGTTTTCGACAAAAGCAGCCGGTACACTCACATAACCCGTGCGGCATTTGACAGAATGATCTATAGATGCCTTTCGGGCTCGGCATACTTGAACAAAGATGAGTTTACTCCATTGAAGCCCAATGGAAGTGCTGTTGAAGACTTGAAAGGCCAGGCATGGTCCCCGTGCGGAGGCCCTACCGGTCACTGACAGTGTTAACGATGGGCCTCTCGACGCCTCGAGAAATTAGTAAGTTTTTGTATGTGATTTGTGGTGCAATTGTGTGGCTGCCGAAATCCGTCGACAGCTGGTTGATGCAGCGGCGGTAAAACTCTGCCCGTTTCATTGGGTCGCAGCTGCGATCAGGAGAGTGTACTGCACGCTGTGTCGGTCGAACGTTCTCCGACACAGCCACAGATTCAAACATTCGACCCAGGTTTCGCACGGTACGGTACGACCAGCTTGTTAATGACGGATACGTCGCTGTTGAACCATCGGAACTCCGTTCTGCATCTGCTATGCTGAATGCAGTTGAAGAAATGGCCCACCCTGAGCCACTCAGGGTCCCCCACCGCTGCGGAAACGAATTGTTGTGTTGTTCGTCTTACAAACGATAAGATGGTTTTGGAAAAGTATTGATTACTAAAAGTTGTGGACTGTAAGAAAAGAAAAGCAGAACACACACACGCACTATTCCTTTATTGGTATTGCGCGGATTCGTTTGGTCCAGATACTCTCCGAAACGATCAACTTACCTCCCTTGTTGAACGATGAGTGACGAGTATCGGGAACGCCGTCAAGAAGAGGACCAAAGAGGCATGAATCGGGGTGATTTGAGAAGAATTCGCAAGGACATGCTCTCGGTTGGCTTCGTAGAACGTACAGTAGGAGGTACGTGAAATCCCAGTCAGTAGGCGATACTGTATGCTACGCCCTGGCCTCGCGGCCTGCGGGTCATTGCGACCAACCGCTGGCAGGTTCAACTGATTCTGATGCAGAGATGTTCATACCGTCTATATGTATATACTATTTTTGTGCAGCCCCCGAGGATGGACTCGTAAGACGTATTCCTTTGGATGCGTTGTTCCACTATAGTTATTCAAATTGTGTTGTTCTTTAGTTGGTTGCTGCAGAGATGCCACGTTTGTAGAACAAAGCCTTCGCGAGCAGAGGAGAAACAACGGTCACTTTTTGTTTGCAACAAAGACGAGTGTCAGCCAGAATGTTTTCGTAATCCTAAAATGAGGCATGTAAGCATTTGTGACACGCCGGGGTGCCTGTTGGTGGCTAGGGATTTCTTCGGATATAGCTGCCCCAAGACATCTCGCCTGTGTTGCTGCGTATTCCCTGGAAGAAGCACGGAAACACTGGAAATGAAGCACAATCATGATCTTTCGGAACCTTGTCCCTGCGGTCCGACGAGGGAAGCGCACAACCACGGGGTCAAGCACGGTCACATAGAAGGGGAGTATCTGATTTCACCTGACACCTTTCTGCGGCATCGAAGAGAGTTTGGTTTAACACGGGTCGACGATCGAGTAGCTCAAGGAGCAGACGACGGACCCCAAGAAGGAAGCTACCAACTTGAAGAAGCAGATGGTCAAGCTCACTCCCCAGAGGACCGAAACATGGGCCAATACGAAGTGACCGAGGATGGACGCCGCTTCAAAACATTATCTGATGACCTATCAGACGCGCTCTATATGGAACAATTGGAGGGTCTTGACGATCGACAGCATTCACCGCGTGAACCAATGTGTAAAGTTGTTGACCCGTTCCCAGATGATGCTGTGTCGTCCGACGAAGACGATTGCCGCATGGAAGTGCTCGATCTCCAAGGCGAGCCGCTTCAAGGCGGCTGTGACTTGTCTTTCCAGTAGAAAACGTTAACGAAAAGAGGAAAGCACGAAAAGTAAATAGAGATACACTTGAATTTGAAGCACGGTTGGTATCCAAGGATTCTCCATCAGAATCTTGAATCCATGACGATGCCCTCGGCTGTGAGCGCTAAATGCTAAATCAAATGCTTTAAAAGCCATTGCTGAGGTCGGTACCGAGATAATGCACAGTATTGTGGCGTGCTATGTGCTGATGCTTTGCTCTTTCGACGCGCCCCGACAAAAACAATCCGATCGGACTTTTCGTTTCGATATATTGTTGGAGACCTGGCGTGACGTGAGTTTTAAAAGTATGCGCCGGTGTTAAGCAGCGACGGGCCCGCTGTTCCTGCTTTCTGTGTGGTCGGTGGGACGGGTGGGAAATCTAACTAAACTGACAACCAGTTACCAGGGCCAAAGTGATCCGGCCTCGATCGACAGGATGAGAAACGAAGAGAACTGGAAAGCGTCATGAGAATCTAAGGGAATGCAGGTACAGAAATCCTTCAGCGAGAAGAAATGAACGCGTTTCCCTATAGCACTTCCGCAGAACAAGCAATGCTATAGGTACTACGTAGTAATCTTATAAACTGAAAACTACTTCCAAAGGATCTGGGTAATTAAAAAAAAAACCTTGACGACGAATTTGTAGCACGGTCGGTTGCTTCTTATTCTCCGTGAACTCTCGGATCCCCTAGATTAGATGCATGCTGCGATCCTCGCCACCGTAACTGGGGAAGCTACTGATTCCAAAATTAAAAAAGTTTAGCAGTGTGCTAACCAGAGCCCAAGCTTTGTGATTTGCTGTAAGGCGATGCTCTTCATTTGATGCAGGCGAAGGCCGAACAACAATTCCGACAACTCGCCTCGCTCCGAGCGCATTGACCCCGCAATTCACGAATGTGGGCGTAGATACAAGTACAAGTAGTGTACCACATCACTGAGTAGATTGGATCCCATGGGCGACAGAATGTCGTACACCATGAATCAGGGCACTCTGGGATCCGTTGGTCAGGTCTACTCGGTTCTGGCGATCGTCGTCCTGAGGTTGATGCTCTCCACAGCTGGCGTATAATGTTGGGTTCTACCAACTTCCCAACCAGAGAAATGACGCTGACCGTGATGTAGAAGTCTATTCGATTCATCTGCCGTTTCCTTCTTGTATGCAAAGAATACTAGGATCTGGTAACGTTCATCGAACTGCAAACATCGTCGAGTCCGTGGGAGACTACGTGTCCACTTGCGTGATAGCAATGTCCATGGCGTTCGCTATTGTGACTACCGTACTATATGTATACTTCGAGCACAGCGTGAAACACCACAGAGTGGAACAGATTTTCCTGATCACTACATACGCGTTTACTATTCTTGTTTCTGCTCTGACGACGTATGTCGACGAGGCTAGTGGTAGCCTGAGTGAAGATGACCTGGCCAGAGTCGGAAACGATGAGCGACAAGTCGTCAATGCTGTTGGTAACTTTAATAATGGAGGGACTCCACAGTACACCTTCGGTCTCAGTCCCTCTCAGTACGGAAGCAGGCAGAAGTATATATCTCAGCATTTTAGCACCTTGCTCCCGTCGAAAATTATATGTGCAGTATACCGGATTGAGGAAGGGGTAGATCATGGATTTGAGGACGAGTACCAGTTACTCGTCGTTGAGTGTGGGGTAGAGGTGGCTATGCTCACAGTGTAGTATCCTGTTTGCTCTTTGCTCCTGCGGATACGGAGGGAAAAGGATATGCAGTAGATAAAACGCCACTGATTCATGGAGCGTGTGATTGGCGTGATCCGTACTTTGTATTTCGGGTACGTAGGTTTCACCTCGAGGACTTAGCCTAGGTAACGTACATCGCGAATCATTGGTTTGCTACCGCAGCTCACAAGTAGGTTTTGCTTGCGCGCGTAGTAAGCACAGTAAGCACAATGCTTGTATCGGCCCGAATGAGATGAGCGAGAAGAAATATATTCCGAACACGTATAACCGAAACCACTCGTTTTGTGATTCTATTAATAGTTTCCAGGCCCAGCATCTCTAATCGGATTACCAAGTATAAGGAAGCAGCGTAAGGCAACTGTCGGACACATTGCATCGGGTTTCTGAGCAGTCAGCTTGGGTGCGTCACGGCAATAGGACACACTCCCAAGTCATGTACCGCAAGATGTTGGGTAGATGAGTCTGTCTTTCTTTTCAGCATCATGACCTAACTAAAGCTACATAGCAAGATCAATATAGGGCTTTAAAGTGGGCGCGTAACAAACTGCTTGTACATCAGACGCTCTTCCACTTGTGCCACTGCCCGTTGCTTCGTTCCGGGATGTCCTCGAGCACCTGTCCGCTACTCGACTGCAATAGAGGTACTTAGGTATACATCGTTGTTTACTTCTGATAATGTATTTATTGCTGAAGCATATGGGAGCTCTTAGCGGAAATAACTCCACTACCTGGTAGTACTGGACCACTACCCTCGGTGTTCATGGGTAGCGGTTGGTCGCAAAAAGGCTGCGATCAGAGTGTTGTTCTCACGATACCTACCTGCAGCAGATTTTTTCAGAAAGTAGTGCTATTGGCGTATTGATATTTTGTCAGCAAAAGAGGCACTTACGGGGTGGCGATCTCCAAATTTGCCTTTCGAATTCTGCGCGAACGAGTCGCCATCCGCGAACCGATCCCTATTTCGCTATTTGGATCCGGGAAACACAAACATCGGAAAGAAAATGGCAAACCGACATGGAGGGGTGGAAGCCCTACCGGAGGATTATCGCCGGGAAGAAGAGGAATATCTACACATACGAGTTGGAGAATTGCGAGAAATAGAGAAGAACCTTCAGGAGAATGGATTCTTGAAGCGTACATGGGCAGGTAAGTGGCTCAAGCCTCAATTGGATCCTGGGAACTTGTGCTTCAACGTGTGGATACCATCACCATCGTATCTTTTATCCATCATACAGATCGTGGAGAGGCACTTGTAAGAAATGGGTAACTGCTTTCGTCGGCCCCCCCCCCCCTGGGCGATATTGAGTCAAGTATGCATGTTGCTTTGTTTATTGTTTGTGCAGAGGTGCGAAGTTTGCAGAACGACGAAGGATTCGGCGAATATCTTTGTGTGCAATAAACGAGAGTGCCTTAGAAAGGGGAAGTGCTTGAATGATTCCTCTGCATTTAGTGAACACCTAATGTGCCAGCCAGCTTCCTCAAGTTCGGATTGTACAAAGCCAAAGTGCAAAAAAGCGAAGTCCCCTAAGTCTAACGAGTTGTCTCAGAAGTTGTCTGGGAAAAAGCAACCGCGACCGGTCGATGATAGTGCAAGCGCTACCGGTGATACAGAGGACCAAGAAACGTGCAGCGCTTCAGGGACATCCGAAAATAATGCGCCTTCGGCGAAATACGCCAGCTTTTGCGACAAAGCTGGTTGCTTGGGAATGGCCAAGTATTTCTTCAAGTATGCCTGTCCTCGCTCTTCTGGCATGTGTTGTTGTTCTATATCCTTGTCGCCTGTTAATTCCAACGGTCGAGTGATGACGAACCACAACCATGGAACCAATGATCTCTGCCCTTGCGGTAGTAAAAGGGAAAAAGGGATGCTTGCCCCTCAGAGCTTTTTGGAGAAATATCGAGACGGTTTTACGAAAGAATTTCACGGTAAAGAGAATATTGTTCAACAGTTGATGGGTTTGTACATAGGGCAAAATAGCCTAGATAATCGCCTAAAGGAAGTTGAGGAACATCACGTTCCCGCACAGGTGCTCTACCTTGTCATGCAAAAGAACCAGTTTGATTTGAATTTTTATAGGCCAGCTAAGAGCGTAGCTGGAGCCCATCGGACATCTTGTAGGGCTCTCGATAGATTGGAAGCCAGCCCACAAGACACGGCTGTTTTCGAACGCGCAAACAGGAATTTCCGGACCTATATGGGAAAACTCAAGACACTCTATGATGAGCTGCTCAAAGTGGTAGATAATCCCAATACGGGAGAGATGGCCAAGCAGTATCGTACTTGCATATCCATCAACGGTCAGGTATGTGGATGCATTCTTAGGGATTGATGTGAAAAACCGAAGACGTCTTGAACTCGATTCCAGACTCTCCAATATTACGTGGAAGAGGCATATGACCATTGGAGGAGACTGCGTCGGCACCGACACACGCTCGTACAATTTGGATGGAACGATGCTCCAGAATTACCACCGACCGCTGAGGTCACTCTACCCGGAACTGCCGCGGCAATAGCCGATGAAGACACCGATTCCCCGCCCTGCCGTCTGCAGGATCACCCACTTCATCTTGATGGTGAGGAGGATGTCGGTGGAGAGCGACCTGAAGCAGCAGGGCATCAAGCTGAAGACCGAGGAGCATGTCCCGAGACTCTTGCGCAATTTGCGCAACGCCAGAAGCAACAAGCGGGGTTCGATTTGGACGAGCTTTGTTGCTGAGAGCACGGGCAATGTTGCTAACTGTCTCTGTAGTAGCTTCCCGATGAAGTCCGGTTGGGTCCCCCCTTGCTCAGAGCACCTCCATACCATGATTTGGATAAGTTTACTGTTTACGACTAGTCATGACAATTGAAGAGAGAACAACATGACAAGATGCTGGACCGGTTCCGGGTAGGGTTCACCCCTCAAACAGCTTAGCGTAGGCCGTAGCAGACACGTCTTCCGGCAGGAGCAATACCAAACACAAACACACGATGCACTTGTAGCACAGTTGTTTGCCTCTCAGTTGGACTACCCCTCCTTGGCTGCAAAATCAAACACTTCACTCATTCGCTTGGTAAGTAATAGCAGCACCCCCCATGTTGGTGATTCGCTGTGTGGTGATGTTTTGCTCCTTCTTTAAGCTCGGAGAGCCTCTGTGGTTGCGACTTCGGGCCGACCGGCGATCGCAGCCCACTTGTTGTTCTGTGTCCATACAATACCTCACATCACGCTTCTTTTAAGTATATCTACCCATGTTTTGTGGATTGCTGTCACCAACACCAACATCAAGTCTGGAAGAGGTAGTACCCGACCAAACACTGGAACGGGAACTGCCCTTGTCAAGATCGCATACCGGTAGTATCCAATACTACCCATCTCCGCCCTGGCTGCTGGTTGTCCTCTCGTATAGACCCATTTCATTACTCGCTTCTTCCGTCTCAAACGAACGCACCAGCAAAGCAGGCGAAAATGGAGCGCACCGTCGACCAGTTAGCGTATAGCAAAACAGAAGCTACGCTGGGCCTCATCGGCATCGCGTACGGGATCCTGCTCACCGTGGTGCTATGGCTCATGTCAGCCAAGTTCGATACCGAGTCCCTCTCACACCGTTTTCGATATCTCGTGCTACTACTCGGAAGCATCTTTGTCAGGATGCTCTGCTCGCTCATCGGTGTCGGAGAGGCCCGATATGCTCAGAATGATCAAAACTCGATCTTACCGTTCTTCCTCTTCGACGTTGGGGACCTCATGTTTGTCGTTTCGATTATCGCGAAAAGTGGAGCACAAATACGCAATTTTTTGAGCTTTGAGGTACTGGTACGTAGGGTACGATTACATGTTTGTCACTGGATACCCTCCCTGATTGATGGTTTGTTCTCTTCACAAAAGGTCCGAAGAGGCGTCGTCGCCAGAGAAACTCCACGAAGAAGGGAATCAGGAAGTGAACAAGAAGTATACCATTCGCTAAACGAGGGCACAGACGGTATTCAGAATGGGGACAACTATTCGCGAAACTTTCCATTCTCTGAGTTTACCCGGAAGGTTTGTAAGCTAAATAGAAGCGAGAGCGCTGCAACGAGAATTGATCGCCTGGGACGTTATGTGTTCTCCTGGATACTCCTAATATCTTTAGCTTATACTGCAATGACGGGAGTTCTATATCATGTATTCGAAAATGGTGTAAAGCGTCATAAAGCGGAGCAAATCTTCTTGATCATTGTCTACTCAGTGACGTTCATCCAAACTGTAATCACGACATATTTTGAACAGGTTAGTGGTAGTTTGAATATGGCTGAATCTAACGGAGCGCAAAGAGAAAATCAGGATGGGCCAATTACGAGCACTGCTGAAGCCGAAGTAATGCCAAACTTTGCCTTCACTCTGAGCCCTTCGGAATACGGAAGCAGACAATTGAGGATATCAACCGCATTTGCGGGGTTCCTCTTGTTAAGAATCGCTTACTCAGCTTATCAGATCATTGGAGGAATAGCGAACGAGTTTAAGAACGAGTATTGGTTGCTTATCATTGAATATGGAATAGAAATGGGCATCATGGCAGTTGTCTTCTACTGGCTTCTTTCACCATTGGAGGGAGAGGGGTCAAGAGCAGAGATGATACACGGGTCTTATGACAGTCGCGATCCTTACTTTGTGTTCCGGGTGCGTAGGGTATATTCCCATATCGCTAGAGTTTCGAAGCACGGTAACCACTTTCATGTTCTTGCAGATTATGAGGAAGTTTTGCAGACATAGCCCAAGTAGTGTGCAGGTGTCAGCCAGCATCCACGGAAAAAGAAGACATTTGACCACCCACATTTCTCAAATCTTACGGCTTATGAATTCGACTGCTGCACCGATCAATGCTCACGAAACAGGGGAACGAACAGACGAAGAAAATGGCCAAGATCCCTCTGTTCAAGAATTCAACGAAGCATTGAGGCAATTTTCTCAAGAGGTACAAGAAATGAAGCGTGTCGTTCAATCGGAAGGGGGACAAACGCGTGAGACGTTGCAGGCTAGTTTACAGCAACACGAGAATAAGGTACTGCAAAGAGTAGACAATGTAAAGAGTCATGTGCTTAGCAATGGGGATGAAATCAACGAACTGTCTCTGATAGTCGATCCGCAGTAGCTCTTCTTTAGTATGGTGCAGAACTCAGCATGCATGCAGAATCTTCAGGCTAGACACGAAGCGTGTGGTGTTTCCTAGGTTGCTGTCAAGGTGACAGTGTCAACCTGCTGAGTAGTTACAGGCGGTACGGTAATAGTCTACATATTTCGACCAATCTGGGAAGACGGGACTCTAGAATAAACTAGCCGCATTCCATAACAGACTCGAATATCCGCTTCGCATGCCACCTCGTGGCAGGTCCAACCGGATGAGGATGCGGCCGAAGAGTCAGATGGTAGAAGCAGGAAGCCCAATTACCATAGTAACATCAGATATAAAGAGCCGAAGAGAATGAAATGAGAAATACATTGAATCAACTGGTAGAGTAAGTATCGAGACAGGGACGTACAAAATATGCGGTAGATGCCAGTACAGTGCAGCAGACCAAACCGGCAATCATATTAATGCAGTGAGTGGTCCAGGAGGTGAATAGGGCCAGAGAGTAACTCCATTAGCTTGAGCAGCATACATTATTGTCCGAAATGCTGAAACCGCCCGGGAGATACACTACCTACAAAGTTTCTACCTACTTCAGGTTAAAAACATGAATATATTCTTCATTCTGGAATCTTAAAGATAATCCAGTGGCAAGAAGACAAATTCTTATTATCACTATTTTTCCAATTTCATTCAAGTCAAGCTGATGGGTTTCTTCGTAAATCATGAGGGTTCAAAGTAAGGAAACTAGTATCGGGTTCCTGTTCAGCCAGCACCAGCAATTGAAGTAAACCAGTCAATTAGATAAATACACAGATTCAGAGTCTACAATTACTG
>LVLI01001961.1:0-17148 GCA_001687465.1 Halocafeteria seosinensis | reverse complement strand
GTTTTACCCTACTGATGAGACCGTTGTCGCGACAGTAATCCAACTCAGTACGAGAGGAACCGTTGGGTCACATAATTGGTTCATGCGGTTGCCTGAACAGGCAGTGCCGCGAAGCTATCATGTGTAGGATTATGGCTGAACGCCTCTAAGCCAGAATCCGAGCTGATAAGCGACGATATTTTACCTGACCGGATAAGACGGGAGTGACAATAGGACTTTCTCTCTTGTAGAGGCAGTCCCTGGATCCTACCAGCATACCAACTGGCACTATCCGGAAAGATAAATCTATTGTAGACGACTTTCCTGAGATGGGGTATTGTAAGCGTGAGAGTAAGCTTGCCTTACGATCCGCTGAGATTAAGCCTTCCATTTTCCGATTTGTGTTTGACATTTTTTGTATTTAGATGTACAAAAAACGAAGAACAAAATCCTTAATAAATTGACTGTCAAGATTTACGTCTTGTCAACTTCCCCCATCTTATACTTCCTCTACTGCCCCACGACTAGCTATACCAAAGACATACGATTAAGTACGGAGTAGAGGTATTCTAAAACCTCGCCATGTCACCCAGAAGGGTAGGGAAAAAAAAAAAAGTGGTAAAATCTTGTGAATTTATGAGTGAGAAAACCCACTTTATAGAGTTCGGAACGTGCGGCCTCCTAGCAGCACAAAGGTCATAAAAGGAAGGATGCTATTATCTCTGAAAACCATTCTCGAACTCCCTCGTTATTATCTCTGAGGGATGTGATTGCGCTCCGCAAAACTACTCGAAAACCATTCTCGAACTCCCTCCATTGCTGCGCGGGTGGTTCCTCATCGGCAGCGGCCACAGCGGCTTGACTACGCCAATGAATATTCTGCGATACTACTCAAATACCATTCTCGAACTCCCTCATTGGTGCGCGGGTGGTTCCTCATTGGCAGCGGCCATGGCAGCTTGATTACGCCAATGGCGGATAGCGTCACGAAAATATACCAAGCCTATCAGCAGGAGAAATGCCACCGTTCGTGCGTCCAACCACGCAAGTACATCTTGATATGCCGTGTACACTCGGGTAGAAAATGGCGGAGTAGCTTCGGCTTGGCGCCGTGAATACTTCTTTTGAGCATGTGCAAGTGGTCGATCCGCCGAGGTTTTTCCTTCTTCATTTTGGTACTCTGAGTCGGGTGCCATCGTATCCTGTTGTTGTGTAGATTTATCGTCTTCCGGTTGTTGATCCTCCCCTTTAGCAGATTTAGTTGGATGCTCTGGTGCAATAAAATTTTCTAATTCGGAGTGAAAAGCATCCAGCAAAATTTCGATAGTTGATTGTATCAATTGAATGACTTCGGAGGGACGAATTTCTTGTAAAAACGATTCTCGGGATAGCAGATCCTCATTTCTTTCATACACAGCCCACCAGATGGCTCGCAGCCAGAGCCGGGCCTTAGCAATTTTAACTGGAAAGAGAGAATCTCCACTCTTTCCGAGTGACATATCATAGAACCGCTTTGCCAAATGAAGGTCCGCAGGCAACCCATCTCCCTCTTCGTACATCATACCAATGTTGTACATTGCCTGCGGGTTTCCCATATCAGCCGCCGTACGATAGTAAGCTGCAGCCTCGGCCGAATCTGGAGCAATGTCATTTGCGGCGCTCCCGTAGTATCGGTAATCACCGCGCTTAAGGTAAGCGTCTACATTATTCTGAGAAGCCGCCCGCTCCAGGAGGTTTTCCGTCGTTTGCCTAACATTCGTACTAGATCCAAAGAGCTCACGCATAGCCTCTTCTACCTCGTCTTGAAACTTGTCTAAAAGGATTGCTGCGTTCCACTGTGCTAATTCGAAGCCCTCCTCAGCGGCGAGAAGGTATTTGAGTAGGGATGCAAGTTTTAGGGAGGTGGGAGAGCCTGCCGGTTCAATATCGTAATGTCCCCATAAAGGGGAAGCATCCGTAATCTGGGTTGTCCCCGTGTCAAGCAGCTTCCTGTCGCCAAACTTAAACGACGTTGACCTTCCGCTGTCCGTGTCGTCCAGGCTTTGTGCTTTGGGACCAGTCGTTGGAGAGAGAGCAAAATTGTCCCAAGTAGATTCCACTGCCGATTTCATTGACATGAATGGGGTCGTAAACGACTCTTGAATAAACGATTTCAGCGTAGTCAATGTGCTTTCATGGGCTTCCGCTTCAACCAGTAAGAGATATGCTGCTTGCAGTGACAAAGAGTGTTTCCCATTCTGTAGGGCTTTAGTCAAGTACTGAAGCGCAGCGGAGCAACTGGTTTCTAGCCCAATTCCATGTAGGTGCATTTGCGCAAACGCATACGCACAATTTACATGGCCATTGTTGGCACAAGTAGACAAATGCTTCTGCGCCATCCGGAAATTGCGAGTAATTCTTTCCTGGATTTCGGCTAGTGCCCTGTCGGCTTGTTCCTCTGAGGTCAGATACTGTTTTGCTAAGTCTTGCAGTCTCCTACTTCGTCCGGCAGTCAAATACATAATTCCGAGATTATAGTGAGCATCGGCGTAGCCCATTGACGCAGCCTTGCTTAGCAATGTCATGGCATGCGAGACGTCTTGGGAAACACCGATGCCGAACAAGTACGCCTTCGCAAGTGACATGAGTGCCATGGGGTGGCCCCGATTGGCAACCTCACTAAGAAAGTCAATTCCAGCTTCCACATTTCGGTCGACGCCTAATCCTTCAAAATAAAGCTGGCCCAAGATAGCCATTGCAGTACTGCTGCCTGGTACAATGTCTTCCAACACCGATAGCTCTTTCGAAGTGGCTGCTTCCGAGTCTTGCGACTCAATCGCCTGAACAACAGGCACTAAAGCTTCATGAAGATATTTCGCTGCCATTCGAAAATTTCTTGGAAGCGATCTTATGCCATAGTAATAAAAATGACCCAAGGCAATTTGAGCACGGGAGTGCCCCAAGCCGGCAGAGTTCAAAAAATACTGTGTGAGCTGGGTCTCATCTGTCTCGGAACTCCCAATAGAATCAAATGAATCCTCAGACAATCGCTGTTTCTTTGGTGGCACGGTGTATTCCTGGGGTAAAGCCTGCTTGACTTCGTTTTGATTTGCTGCAGAGAGATAGAGAGCTGCCGACGAGCACTTCGTCGGTACGTAGATTCCCATTTGATGTCTGTAGCCCAAAGCACCCTGCGCCGCATGATTGCCGCCTAATGCAGCAAAATGGTAATGTAGAATGGCAGTGGCTTCGCTTTTTGGAAAGCCAAATAAACCGTGAGATGACAGCACTCCAACAACGTATTGCCCGGTCTCATTGCCGCACAGGGAGGATTCGTTGTATAACCGGACCGCGCATCGAACGTCGGCTGCTACCACTCCTTTCCATCCAACTAGATATATATCTGCTAGCGCAGTTACCGCAGCACAGGAAAAAGGATCTGTGATCTCGGATGAGTGTATGAAGCAGTGATTGCTGTCTTGCGCTTCCGTAGGTACAAGATGCGCTGCCTTCCAGTAATGTTGGAGGGATTTCTTGAAGTCTCTGTCAGGTTGCCGTCTGCATGACCATAACGTCGGTTCGACAATGTGAATGTGCTCCGAACGACCTTCGGGTACGTCGCATCATGCGTACCTATAAGTTTCAGCCAACTCATAATGCTCCTGCGGCGACAGTTCGCGGTTGGATACCTCAATCGGGCCATCTGTGTCTGTGGTGAAATACAAGAGAGAGCACCGCACTGGCGAAATACACGAACATATTCTACCTGCGCATCTCTTTGCTTACCTGCTTTGGCTCCTGTTGTATACACGGATGCCACGAGAAGCATGGTTGCAGTAGCGAAAGACATGCCGCTTCGAGCCGACAAATGTCGGCGATATCTTGTTCGTCCTGTTCGACGCCTCTGTATGGTTGTATTTACCTTCGAATGCAGGTCACTGTCATTCGAGGAGCAATTTATCGTATCGTCATGGTACACGGACTGCGCTACACCCTTATTATCCATCGTTTTCGCCTCTTCCAGGCAGCAAGTGCCCCTAGCTTTATATGGTATACAGTTCTGTCTGACGTATAATCGACTGACAACTACTGTGACATAGAACAGAGTAGAATAGTCCTCTATTCGTGCGTGCGAGGCCGGAATGGTGTCCATCATCCCGTAGAGGGACAAGGTCAATCAATCCAGTCGGCGACGGCGGCTGTTGTTGCTTGTTGTCTACACCTTTATAACATAGTACATAGAGTCGTAGAATCGAATGAGTTGATTGGCACAGCAGGCATTGTGTTTATCTATAATATGGGTAGCTAGTGGGTGTCAAAAATGAACAGTATACTAGGGAAACCCCATCGGCTAGCATGGAGTTTCCTCCGGAGACAACACGATACACTGGGAGCATATAGCAGCTCTTTACAGAGGAGGATCATCTCCACGACTCTGCCCCGACGTCAGTCTGAGCGAACCATTGAAGGAGGAAGAGGGTTAAGGAGTTCCAAGCTGAACAACTTAATGTATGGACATACCGAGAAGAAGCAGCAACCATTATTGTCAGGTTATCGACAGACAACTCCAACACCTACTCAGGAACGTTTATCGAAGATACTATCAAGACTGGGGTATGGTTCTCGTCGGGAATGTGAGAGCTTACTGTACACCAAGCGGGTCAAAGTTAATGGGCAACCACCAGATGCACCGGGAACTATTGTGAGCAATACCGACGTGGTCAAAGTCGATGGAATAAGGATACCTGTACAAGGAGCCATGCGTGTGCCTGGAAGCTACCCGAACAGCCAGATATATCTCGTGCATAAATTGCCGAATGAGTTGGTTACACGACATGATCCAGATGTAAGTCGGAAACGAGACAAAAACTGCAGCGTGCCGATGCTTGGAGAATATGAATGTACTGCAGGGAAGACCGACCATTTTTTCACGATTGCATAGTATGGGCTTGCCTAACAATGTTATTGCTGTGGTATGTCGCACATTATACAATGAGCTCTTGAAGTTGCTTCGTTGACGCGTGATATTCCATCGACTTCAGGGAAGATTAGATTTTAAGAGCGAGGGTCTGATAGTGTTTACAAAGGATGGAGCTCTTGCGCGCTATTTGGAGCATCCCTCTGGAGAATTTAAACGGGTTTATCGGGTAAAGGTCTTTGGTAACGTACGTTCCTGTTAACACTTTTTTCTTTCTTTTACCTGTTCTTCTACGGGCACGACGATTGGTGTACGCTGCAGCCGCGAAACTTGGACAGAATGGTGAAGGTGTTAGAGAAAGGGACTACGATAGACGGAGTGCAATATCAACCGGCATTGGTGTCCATTCTTTCAACAAAAGGCCACCACTCTTGGCTGAGAATTGTATTGACAGAGGGGAAAAATAGGGAAATCAAGAAATTAGCTGGCAAATTCAATGTTATTGTTAAAACGCTTAAACGAGAGCAGTACGGATGCTTTTCCCTGAATAACATTCCACCGGGATGTGCCTTAGAAGCGAAGGCTCCTCGTTTCTTGCTCCGCGAATGTGCAGAATTCGAACACCGTCATTAGACGCCTTACAGCGCCCTCCCTCATTGTTTAGGCGATATTGCTGGAAAACGATGCTTGCTTTCCCTTTCTGATTTCCCCACTGTACAGATCCTCAGAAATATTGGGTGGGGCCTGAGGGCCACTGTTGGCCTATGCCAAGCCGACCTACTTGGCTTCACAGAAGGATAAACCTTCCATGAAGCCGCTTGCGAATGAACCACCTCCAGAGCTCCTTCCCATACGGCTTTCACCAACGTATGTAAAATCCTCAAAGTGAGTTTTTTCGGCCGCTGTGGTGGATAGAGGGCCATCCCTCTTGTCATCGAGACTATCGATGGCCGGAGCATCAGTAAATTCTGCTTCGAAGTTGCGCACATCAGTCTCATTTGTGGGAGCTGGTGGCCGGAACATAGGCTCAATCTTGCGGGATAAAACAGCGTCCCAATCCAAACCATGGAAAAAAGGATGCGATTTTATTTCGTCAGCCCCACGATAACCTAGCCTCTTTGTTACGTCGCGCTGTAGCATTCCTGACAGGAGAGACTTTGTTTCGGGCCAGAAATAGTCAGGAAATTGCAAAGGGGCTTCCATTATCTTTTGGTACATTGTCTGCACATTAGTGTCATAGAAAGGAGGCAGACCAGCAAGCATTTCATACAAGAGGGTTCCAAGGCTCCACCAATCTACTGCTTTTCCATGGCCCGCCCGGCACAAAATTTCGGGAGCTAAATATTCCGGAGTTCCACAAAACGTCTGTGTCCCACCTTCAGCTCCAAATCCTGTAACGGACTCTTTGGAAAGACCAAAATCGGTTAATTTGATATGGCCATTGGAGTCAAGTAGTACGTTCTCCGGTTTCAGGTCCCTGTAGAAGTGTATTGCTGGAATAGTCGACGAAATCTGATGTAAGAACCAAGACGAAATGTACTTACCGGTAAACAACATCCTTGCTATGTAGATGCTCAATAGCAAGCACTAGTTCGGCAGCGTAGAGCTGTACAAGTGCCTGACTAAATGCTCGTTGGCGCTTCAGCCAGAAAAATAGCTCTCCTCCAGGTGCATAGTCGGTCACCAGATAAAGTTTATCACGGGTTTGCCACGCAAATTTTAACTCGACGATAAAAGGATGCCGCACAGCCTGTAGTACTCTCCTCTCAGTTTTTGTATGGGCTATTTGATTGCGTTTTAACCTGCAACAGTAATAACTAGAGTCCATCAAAACTCGTTCTAGATAAGTAGTGAAATGAGGTTCTGAAACATACAATTCGCTCTTCTTCAATATCTTCATTGCATATAACTTGTTGTCATCAATTTTCTTCACCAACATTACTTTGCCATAACTTCCCCTTCCGAGGAGTTTCAACAATTCGAACTGATCGATGCTTAGGGAAACTTCGGTCCTGTCATTTGTAACCGCGGTCGAAAACCTTCGCTCGATTTCAAAGTTTAGGTTGTCCTGTTGTTGCTGCTGTCCGTTCCCTGTTCCATTCTTGTTGCCATTTTGCGGGGACTGGTTTCCTGCTCCTGTCTTGCTGCGCTTCACATCCGTACCGTTTTCGGATCCTCTCGAGATGTTGCGAACTGGTTTACCTCCTTTTCTCGCTTTCCTCGGGCGCTCATGAGGCATTTCAGGCATGTTACGCCCTTGTGTTCCGCATTCCCCGTAGGGTTGCTGGAATTTGCTTTCTTTATTTCCCATACCCACAACGGATTGGCTTGCGAACTGTTTACACCGGACTTTTAACCGTAAGCCGTGAGTCAACACTCAGGGAGGCACGAATCCTGCATAAAGAAGGACACGACCAAGCTCCAAGAACGAACATCGCAACAAAAAGGGATCACTGGAAGAATGGACGAAAACCCCGAGCCAGCACACAAACGACCAAACTGAAGAGCGAATACCATGACGAAAAACTAGTGTTTCAAGTGATCCGGGGACCCCATTCCCCCTACATTTCCTTTTTGTAGTTTCTAGCTTCAATGCTCCACGTACCTTTCAAAACTTCAATATCCCTTATGTACCAATGCCAAATTAGGGAGGGGCTAAAATGGTGAGTAAAAACCGCCAAATTAGCATCTGAGGCCGAAGATGGCACTTCCACACGCCGTAATAGCAGGACGAATACGCGTACAAGCCCAGGTGCTTGAGGTTTGGCGCAGCTGCCGAAATTACAAAAAGGAAAACTGGGGGCTCCCGAGGAGGGGCGATGCAGCCTAGTTTCTCGGAAGCGACAGCAGGAATGAAACCACCTGATGTGCTTACTCAATGAAAAAGCAGACTATCACAAAAAAGAAGAAAAACATGTGAAAGAGAAATGAGTGAACAATTCACCAGGCAGCACTAACAGGCTTTAGCAGACACGCACAAAGAGCCAGCTTGAAGTTGACAGGGAACAAGTTTCAACTTTGTACCGCAGAAATTTAACCTAAGGCCGTCAAACCAAGGTAGACGGCATCACTAATTGACGGGAACTTGTACTCTTGTTGGATTGCCGATTCGGATACAATGCCAAATACCTCTTGAGATAACGGCTCAATGGTATTGTTAGCATCTACGCCCGACTGTATCCCGTCATTGAGCATCCAAGCTGTACTGCCGATACCATTCATAATGTGGACAAAAATCTACTGAAGGAAAACAAGTTCACCACGACTTGTACTCTTAATAGCAATATTGGCGCTAGCTCCAAGTGTCCCGGTATCTGCATTGCAGAGTCAGCTCTAGCAACTACAGTACCAGTTGTAGTGGTCGCCAACTCCAACAACTCAACCGGATAGGAACTACCCGGGTGTTAGATAGTTGTCGGTGGATTATACAGCCAACGGAATCGATCAAACGCAAAATTGGACATCCATACATGCTGAAATGCATCCATGTATCAAGGCTTCCCGATTGAGAGTGCCGATTTCATAGACACGGAGTACCGGTATCTTCCCCTGATCAAATCACCATCTTCTATTATCATCTTCTCCCCCTGCTAAGTACGGTTTCTTCATAGAAGTTCGATATAATCATTTTCTTCTGCCAATAATCAAACAAGCTCCCACTCCTCCTCTTCCGTAGAGGACGCTTCCAACTCATCCCACATCGAAGAAGAAGGTAAATTTGATTGTTCAGTATTGTCAACACTCGAATTGACACACGCTGTAGTAACATTTGATTCAGTGTCTTGATTGTCACTCGTTTCGGTTGTCGCAGACGTATTCGTTGACTGTGTTTGTGCGGTGGATACGGCTGCGGGAGAAGACGTGAAAACGTAGTTCTCGAAGACAGTCACTGTTGTGCTACTATCAACAGATATTGAAGTCTCATTATACGTCGAATTGACGGCGCTCAGGATGCCAGTAGTGGGACTGGACGGGGTGGTGGCATACGAAAGGGCATTCGACTTCTCCGCCGCCCGCTTCTCCAACGACTCTTTGTGCTCCTCTCCCCAATTTTCATTGAAGAAGGTTTCCTCCAGTTGCCTAGAGAATTCAGCGGAGTCCTGAAAAACATAGAAAACGAATATTGGTAGATATATAGCATACCTCTTCTTCTAATGGTCTCTTTGGTGGGGCTACGTAACAACCTCAACTTACTTCTTGTAGCTGCTCCGCAAATTCGCTTAAATCGTTCCGTATACAAACGAACGCTTCATTGAGCCAGTCCATGCTTACGTTTTCCTAGGAGGCATGCGCTTCCTCGTAAACCTGCACCTCCTCTATGTAGCGCGAGAAACTCAGCACCTTTATACGGGCACAGAACACTGTGATTGTTGCAGACTTCAACCTCCGAGGGTCACAGAGCGATGTGTCCTAAGCTACTCAAATGCAGAGGTGTTAGAGCGCATCCTCCCCACTAACAATTCGACAAGAGGTGCACTAATGTTCAATTCCACCCAGGAAGTGCTGTACCCGGCGGTGAGCGCTGTTAGCCTACTTAGCTCAACTGAGTGAAAGGATTGTTAGGCAGGTTTGTCGCAGTATTTCCGCGGCCAAATCACTATCCACTACTCAACAACGGTAGTGCGACGCATGTTGTTAGACTAACGGTAGAGTAAATGCCCCAATCACAATGCCTACATTGAGAGCGCATCACACCGTGGCATGGACTACCGGGTAGGAGGGTGATAGTTCATCAAGTGCGAGTGAAGTGTTCGCGGCGAACCGTGGAATTCATTGTACAAGAGAGTCTACCCGGTTTATAGGATATCATGAAACAGCTATGGAGTGCTCTCATGACGTGCTGAAGGAGAACCTGCGTTCTTGCTTTGCTCGTACGTCTTCGACGGAGCTTCGCTTGGACTATGTTGACTGGGTGATGCACAGTAGGATACCGTTGCAAGGATATAAACACACAAATGGCACGGTACGAAGCAATAGATAGACGAAAGGAATCGGAAGATCAATGCGAGGAGAACTCGGCAGCTACTCGTGGCTTAGGTACAACTGGTACTGAAAACCGTGCTTACAGGACACAGGAATCGGATACTGCCAACGACAAGCTTGTATGGGCTTTACTCTTGCTCATGGGGATTGGAATGCTAATTCCCTGGAACGCCACACTGAATGCGTAAGTCAATCCATGGCTTCGAACGTACTCAACGTGTTATGTGTACTGGTGACTTTCGCTCCGCAGGATTGACTACTTCCATAGTTTGTATAGCTTCTCGTTTGGGTTTTACCTCCCTGTGGCATTTGTCTTCGTCGAGCTACCTACGCTTGGCATTTTACTATTCGTAAGCTCATCGTGCAATCATAAATCCGTAGAATTTTAGATTGTTATTTTTTTCTTCTTTTCCCGCAGTACGGTTCGCGTGCGCCATTGGAAGCGAGGATCTACGGTGGTTTCGGGTTGTTAACACTGATCATGTTGGGTATGCCTTGGCTAGCAAAATTAAGCTACTGGTATACTTTTACGTTGATATTTTTTATGGGAGCATGCACTGCAACTTTGCAATCGTCTTTGCTTGGTTTTGGCTCCAGCCTGCCTTCTCGGTACAACGCGGCCATAATGTCAGGCCAGGGTGTGGCTGGAATCATCGCCGGTCTGCTTAGAGTGTCAACCAAGGGACTAATGAGTGGGCACATTGAAGCAAGTGCTATATTGTACTTCATAGTAGCAGCTGTAGTCTTAGCATCATGTTTGCTGGGATTCTGGGTGGTTCGGAGACAACCGTTGGTGATGAAAAGCTTGGATACTCCAGCCAATGACACTTCTCCGCTCATTCCTGTCGAGGAAACGGCAAAGCAAGATTGTGCTGAAGGGCATGATTGCGTCAACATAATGCCCAAAGCGTCACGGGACGAATGTAGCACCATAGGCGTGGTGACGTCGGAAGAAGTCAAAAGACTGCTGAAGCCTCTGGGATATTTTTGCTTTGTTATCGCATTTACATTCATGACAACGTTTCTTGCGTTCCCCGGTGTTGTTGGCAAACTAAAATATCAAGGGACTGTACATTCAGATGTTCTGGGTTTTCTGGAAGCGAATAATGAATTCTGGTGGCTGGTGATACTCGTGTTCCTTTTCAACATATTTGACACCATCGGCAGGGCACTTCCTGGATACTGGGAATGGAGCCGAAGAATTTTAAACATTATCATGGCAGCAAGGTTGGTATTGATCCCCTGTTTGATTGGTGCAATGAAAGACTGGATAATTGTGTTGAATAACGATGTATCTGTGTTCATTTTCGTTGCCTTGCTGGCGTTGTCCAACGGTGCTTGTGGCACTATGGCTATGGTTCTCGGTCCTAGCTACGTAGAGTCAAAGGAAAGACAGCTTTCAGGGTTTATCCTGAGTTTCTTTCCTCAATTGGGAGTTGCAATTGGCTCTCTCATTTCTCTGTCATACCGTTGACTTATCACCGATTCGTAGTCCATTACCTGGTATCACCATACAGTGTTGAATACACATGGGCTGTTCCGGTGTATTGTCCGTCAAGTTTGTCAGCCCCCGTGAATTCCCCACAATAATGTCTTCATCCGTCTATAGTTACCCCTATGACACGGGACTATGGTATGCAGCTCCCGAGGATACATCATCTGTCCGGTTCACCGTGCTGGAGAGGTCCCCGGCGGAATTGTCCTCCGAGAGCTTCTACAAAGCCCTTGTTCAGCATTCCGAGGGATCAGACGCTCACTCCGTTCGTGTCAGAGTGTTGTCTCCCAATGAGAGGGCTGTGGTGGATGTGCTGAAGGAGAAATTATCGTCTAAAACATTTACGAAGTCCCAGGCTTTCAATTTCGCGTTCTGCCCAAGTAAGCCAGGTAGTCTTCATTAGATAATATATGTACCCGTATGTTTTTACCTCTCTGCCTTCAGGCGTGTTGGACTCACTTGTAGAATGCATTGGAAATAAATTGGGCGACTTAGAGCAAGACAAAGGTATGTGGCAGAGGCTGGCCTGTGCTGAGGATACTGGCAAACTGAGATGCTTGCGTCTTATCTCTGCAGAATCTGAATGGGGGGAGACTATTATAGAGGGATGCTTAGTGTTAATCCGCAATACATGCTTTGAGTTACCGGCAAATCAGCAGACGTTGTCATTACATACTGCATGCATACAAACACTGGTACGAATTCTCAGGACTGGGGCATTTGTAAAATTTCAGAAGTTGGCACTGCAAGTCATATACTTATTGGGCGACTGGATCGATATTAAAGGAGAACGGTATGCAGCGAGCATGCTTATCGGGGTGCAAACGGAAGAACATATACGTGAACAGTTGTATTACGCTGGGCAACAAACGTTTGAGCGTATTGGCATGGAGCTGGTGCAACTACTCTTAGACCGGTTTAGGGATAGGCGTTCAAGGTACCGAAATTTGTCATGCCGCTGTCTTGCTGTCATATGCGAAGCTAGTGTCTCCAATGGCCCTATCGTTGGATCGTTGGCTACAAACACTGACGTTGCGAAGCTGGTAGAACTGATAACGGAGCCTTCCTGTTCTCTAATGCGTATGCCTTGGCCTTCTGTTACTGGTTCTGGATTAAGCACATTGTTTAGAGCTTCAGAGAGTGTGAAGGCGAGACACGCTGTAAGCCTCACAGAAGTAAGTGTTTGGTGAACGTGACGCAACTCTTGCTTGATCATAGGATAGACAATGAATCGTTCAGGAGGAGTTTGCGTCAACACTGGAGTCAAGAATCTTAGAGAGAGTATGTAAGGATATCGGAGGAAATAACGGCTCTCCGTTCTCCAGCGTGGAAGGTATGTCACCTTGTTATTGGGATCGAACTCTCCTCCATCACATAACGCATTTTAATCTCGTCCTTCTACAGAACATTTAAGGCAGAGCCGAAGCTTCTCCTCGGGAGGCGAAACCAGCGGGAAACGCGATGAGGATTGGGAGCGGTATGAATTACGTGATAGTGGTCTCCACTTAGCTGCAGCTTTGATTCGGACAGTTTCAGAAACATTTCCTTCTCTTTTAAGACCATTTCTCTTCCGAAAGCTCTTGGATGCTGCCTGCTCGGCCGAAGGTCCGATTGTGTCTCCACTTCACGCTCTGCACGCTTTAAGAGCTGCATGCATTTACGTCAATCAATCAAGCCCCGAGGGACAATATTTGCAGCACATTGTCAGCGATGTCATGTACCAGCAACAGATCCCGGACTGGCTAAAGATGGAGCTCCGAATTTTGTATGAGCTGACAAAGCTTTCATGATCAAGATCCCTGGGGCTTCAGGACGACGCATGCGTCCTGAGGAAAGTGACAGAGCATACCAGCCGAAATAGGTTAAATCCACTGAAGCGAATTCAGTAAACAACAAAAAGGGAAAGCTTTGGGACTCAATGTCCGCAAGATTCGTAGTTTCGTGGAAACATCGATCTGTCGTGTGTGACAGCTGACCACCGGAATGGAGGCTAACTATCACCTAGGAACTACAACGAAGTTGTTTAAAGACTACTACTCTAGTGATGCTGTCCTCCAAAGGTCGGAGAAAACTTGTCAATCGGTTGTATGTAATCCTGTACCAATATGGACTCCTATAGCCGTAGCGGCGGCTAAACCGCCTGTTGTAGCTTTGCTTGAAGTTGCCGTGAAAAAGATTGCTCCAATCTGTAAGACGATAGTTAGAACTATTTTGTGTTGATTAATATATTAGGTCAGTTAGAAAAGTGGAAAGGTGAAATAAAAGGGACACAATGGCCGTGTCTGCACAACCCTTGGAGGGCCTGCAATCGCCGTCTCCATCTCCTTCTCCCAGTCCTTACACTCCAAGGGACATCAATATCCCTCTCTCTGCTGAGGAGATTCAGATCATTCGCCAAGGCTGTAAGGGGGATACCCTGAATGAGAAAGTTGCGGGTGTGTTTGCCCGGCATCGTGATTATGGCATCGACTGCCTCGATATGGGAGTAAGTGTCGTATTCAAAAAACGTGAGCGAAGTTTTTCGCAGTCGGACATGTTTGGGGAATGTGTTTGCAGGGTGGAATGAATCCCTTGCACATTGCCACCAATGTGGGCGCTCACGATTTCATTACGGCTCTTGTGGAGGAATATGAAGCTCAGGTCGATTTGCAAGATAGGGTACGTGATCCATGGCTATTCCCTAGGTGTAGCGGGAAGTGGAGTAGCTCAATCAACCTATGATTCGCAGCAAGGTTGGACGGCATTGCACTATGCTGCATTTAATGGCGAAACCGACATAGTCAGTATGTTAGTTAACAAATATTGCGCACGAGCTGGCGTCTTGAACCATGTAAGTCGCCATTGACAGCGACAGCCGTAGAGTTGGTTGGCTAATGGTTGCTGCCTTCATTTATCCACCAGGCCGGGTACACCCCACTAGAGTTGGCATGGCGAGCAGGTACTCTTACACCTGAACTAGAGGCTTATCTCGAAGAGAATTTTGCCGACCCCCCAGACATTGACGACTCCTCTCACATGTCAGTCGGATCTGTCGACGGGGGTTCCGTCTGTCTCTCCCCTGGGACAGCAGCCTCGGATGCACAGTTAGGCCCTCTTGATGAGGAAACTGAAGCATCCTTTTCCTTGGAGAGAATGAGCAGTGTCGCATCAAGTGCTAGTGGAGGTTCGAGGAGAACCATGCGTACGTGGAGTCTTTCTGGGGCATATTTAACTAAGCCTACTCCAGAGGATATATCTAGAGCCCGCGGATGCCTCCTAGGCACCGCCATTGGAGATGCTTTGGGAGTTACTTTGGAAGATTGTCCAGCGAGGAACCCGTTCAACCCTGTCCTCACGGATATAGTGGGTGGGGGATCCTTCCGCCTGGACGCTGGGCAATGGACGGACGACACATCCATGATGCTGTGTCTCGCAAAGAGCTTACTTGCGTGTAGGCGATTGAGTCAGAACGATCAGCTGAGAAGATACTGGAGATGGTTGAGCAAAGGTGAAAACTCCTCAACCGGGAGGGCGTTCAGTGTAGGAACAACGTGTTTGAAAGGAATCAAGCACTTTGTCAAAACCGGCAAACCATACTCTGGTGGAAGAAAACCGAATGCAGCAGGGAATGGTAGTTTAATGAGACTAGCTCCCGTTCCTGTGGCTGCTTCTTCAATAGGAACTGCAATGGACTGGGCGGGAGAACAGTCGAGAACGACACACAGTGCTAAAGAAGCGGTAGAGGCGTGCCAAGTTATGTCGGCCTTCATCTTTCTAGCGTTGCGAGGAGAGACCAAAGACGCGATTCTATCCAACGAAACAGTGGTGAATAAGAGGTGGACGACCAGAATAAGGAAAATCGTTAAAGGCTCTTACAAGGAAAAAGAGCCTCCAGATATCAAAGGTACTCGATATGTGGTGAACACGCTTGAGGCTGTGCTGTGGGCATTCTATAAGACGGAAACGTTTAGGGACGGTTTAATTCTTGTAGTCAACCTTGGCAATGATGCTGACACAACCGGAGCTATTTATGGGGCTTTGGCGGGTGCCTACTACGGGTTGGAAGCTATTCCAAGGCGATGGCGGGAGGTGGTATACTGGTCAGAAGACATTCAGCAAATAGCGGATGAGCTGTGCAGGATGCGAAGATGCTCATGAAGAAGAGACATTGTTTTAAAGATATGAATCCCGCAATTGGTTGTTTGAATCTGCTTCTAGGAGGAAGGGACTTCTAATGCGAGAGGGAACATGAGGGACTAGAAGTTGCGCTCTCATTGAGTCGACGTTCTCCAACGGTTAGAACAGCGAATATTAGGGGCAATTACCAGAAAGATGGGCGAAGCTTTTGAGCTATTATACCTTAACTTCGTACTACTAGCAGTCCCACTATCGCATCCAGTCCGGAACCAACTGTACCGGCAGTTTAACATTGCACTTGGGAAATGCGAGATCAAAGAAGAAGATATTGAAGCAAAAAAGTATTCAGAAGATATGGATGATTGCGGAAGTAGCTCATTCCGGCGAAGTGGTTGTCGTATGCGTAGTGTACTAACGTCTACGTGTGTTGCGAGTCATTTATGAAGCTAACGTGAACTTTCTTATTCCCAGTTATTTGAGTAAATTCGCATGCACATGAATAATTTTGTGCCAAGTAACATACAGTACTTCCAGTATTATCGGCTACTGAGCTTTAGTAAGCACGATTGAGTTCCCGTCTGGGTCACTGAACATAGAAAACGTCCCCCAGTGCTGTTCTTTCGGATCCGAAACCTCCACTCCATTTTCGCGTAAATCCTTCACCGCTTGATCCAAATTCTCCACTCCGAGTACTAATCCCTGCATGGAGCCAGGTGGCATCTTATCAAACCATGCCACCAAAGTGAATGTTGTTGAGCTTCCGGTTGGTCGTAATTGGATCCAGCTCGAGGACTCGTCCATTGCATCTTCTCGCACAATTTCGAATTTCAGCACCTCCGTGTAAAAGCGCTTGGCGGCTTGCTGATCCGACACCGGAATGGATACCACAGATACTTTGGCGCCTTCCATCTTTGTAGTACACTATCTCGAAAGTCTTCGCTCCGTTTTCTCACTTGCAATGTTAGCAGTAAATTATTCGAGGGGCAATGCAGCAGCGTTTTACAACTTAGGCAATTTACAATTCAAACGGGGACACTGTATCTTGGAAGATTCTCGCTCCAACTTCAACCGAATCGCAAGGCAGTTGCCAAGGCAACCGTTGCCCGTACCGCCAAGACTGCTGGAAAGCTGAAACTTGATCGACACTATTAAATTACTGTCGGTGACGTTGATGGTTGACTTTGGCGGCTACACCATGGCGTCGACGAAGAAGTCCAACTCTAGCTTCCAGAACAATGGAACAAAGCAGGGGTGCGGCACCGTGCCGCCAGCACGGCGCCCCGCATGCCAAGCATTGCCAACCCGCAACGCATTACTTTCTTCCTAAACCTGAAGGCATCAAGGGTATTACTGGGTTCCTTACTGTACTGTCGGTATTCATGTTTGTGAAGGAGTTCATCTCTGCTGGAGTACCATCTTATTGGCCAACCGCAGTTACGCCATTGTCTCTATGATTTGAATTCCTACCGGTTAATCAGCACACACACAAATGTGACAGATAGCCCACCGGCCGGGAAGTTGACCACATTCTCTTAACGAGGAGCGGTATGCGCCCGTGTTAAGCAGCGACGGGCCCGCTGTTCCTGCAGCCTTGCTGACATGCGCCGTGAGGGAACACAGCACTGGTTAAGCTCAGGAGGCATCGGGGGAGGAGCCATGCCTGCGCCCACAATGTCAG
>LVLI01001937.1:0-10874 GCA_001687465.1 Halocafeteria seosinensis | reverse complement strand
CAACATATTCAACTCCTATTTTATGTGGATATGGTCAGCAAATTATTATGTTGTTCTACACTGCTGCAACGGAGGCGAGCAGCTGACGTCGCACGCTGTCTCTCCTCTGTCTCCGAGAAACCATGGGATGATGCAGTGCGGTTGATAGGACAAGACGTTACATTGTAGGCAATACTACGTTTAAATCCACAATTTAGTTTCATAAGCTACACTGGCAATGGTAGGATAGCCCTACTTGACATAACTGGGAGATCATTAAACACGATAAGGGTCCTGCAAACTACCAAACACGACCAGGTAGACAATCTTCTGGCACGCTGGCCTGTGGTGGCAACAAAATTAAAGCAACCTGCGCATTTAAGGTCGTTAGAGGAGAAAGCACCCAATGAGAAATTTTCAAGGAGAACTCGACCTTTTCTTTCCCTAATATGGGCAAGAATGTTGGCGGTAGGACGTGTCGCTCTATCGCTCGTTTCCCCCAATAATCCAGCAGCACCACACAAAATGGCGTGACTCCTGTTTCCAAATAAGCAGATGAATTAGTACTATCTACCTTTAATACTGATCTCACTTTTACTGGTATCCTTATGACGCTGGTATTGGTTTTCAAACAACTCCCAGACGAGCTATGAGACACGCCACTGAATGTGGTTGTGGCCTGCAGACTTTCGATCTTGCGACACAAGTGGAATGCCGATGTAGATAATCGATTTACATACGGACTTCTGTTGCAATTCCGGAACGACGAGTTCCCCATTACCTAAGCTGGGTAACAGCCTGGGCTCCGGGCTCCAAGGTTTCCAAAATTCCAGCTCCAGTTCCAGCTCATTGCCTCTCTTGCGGTTGCCAGTACGTCGGGCGAACGCATTCGGAGGATTAAGGAAATTCTTCCATGAGTGGCCTATAGAATACAGCTCATACAAAAGTGGAGATCATGGAGCCCTACCCATGCCTACCTAGTAGTGAAAGCTCGAAGGTCCTGGACAACCTGCACCAGAAATTACATTGTATGTACCTCACCTACAATTCGTCGAGTGAAAGCACCCGTACATACATCACTGCGATCTATCGCTTTGAGTAAGGAAGCAACAACCCAAACTTCATAAGTAAATGACACATGGCTAACCAGCGATACGGTACGTCTTTTTTGACATAGCAACTCATACCGGCTCTCCTGAGGTCACTTCAAGTCTTTAATCAATCAGAGTGAAACCGTACCTGCAAATTCCTGTCTTGTTAATGCCTGGTTATAGTTCAACTCGTCCAACAATAAAGTACAGAACATGCAGAAAGCCTGGCAGTGGAGGAGCTGCTCTGCTTTGGGATCCAGTCAACGTATCACCGCTACCTCGGAATGCTCTCTTGGGATCCGAGAAGGTCTAAGGCCGCTGGCTATCAGCATGCTTTGTTTTCTCTTTCCCATGAGTGGACCAAGAGTTGCATCGCTTGGAAGCCTCAACGCAACATCAGTTGAGTCACAGTGCCAGCAATTGTTCTACAGCCCATGCGACAGCGGGATTCCAGAGATTCCTCGGTGACCGAATCGGCAGTAGGACTCCGTCATAAAAACCAGGGAGGCCCTAGGAGAATATATATATACTACTATTTACTTCGAGGGATTTTAGTGCTAATGTATGCAGACGTATCAGACGTTTGAAGTGACTCGCGCGGGACGTACAAATTCAAATTGGTGCAGTAAACTGCCGAACGCGCCGAATATACGGTATGGTCCAAATTACCGGGCTTCATCCTCCGCAGCGAAGTAGAAGCTATTTGGTTACTTGCGTTACCAGACGATAGATTCCTAGCAGGAACCAAGGCAAGCACGTAGGTACAGGAGTCGGAGGATCTCCGGGAGTGGAAGTTAACTCATTGTTAGTCCCGAGTCGCGCAACATAGAGACCTCCCATGGAGAAAAGATTTACACCAGATTGCCGTGCCCAACTCAGCGATTAGTTCGGTATACGTACTCGGAAACTTACTACAGAGGTGTGACCAAGGGGTTACAGTATATATTAAATGTGTACTGACTCAACATCGAAAAGGAGATATTCTGCGGTACTTAGTTTTTCAAGTAAGACTCCTCACATGTTGCATGATAACTCGCTGAAGCATTGTGTTTATTTCTCACAGGAAATGGGGTTTCGGCATGCGGGCAACGTGAGAACAGCTAATGCGGAATTCGCATGTAGCCCATCAACAGTTCCATCAGGTCTAGAGTTGTCACAGGACCTGCAGTAAGTTTACTGTTCAGCGCCGAAGATTCGTGGCTGTCTTCAGAAGGAGAGCCACCACCTGAAAACCAAGGATGAGCGTAAACCTGCTCCATACTGATTTGATCGTCAGAGTGTACCCTAAGCATTCGCTCAGTTAAATCGTCAAGTAAACCAGTTTGGGCACTTCGATTCTACTTGACATCGTCGGGGTCGGCATATCGTTTTCGACGTCTTGTTCAGTCGATCAATCCACGTTGATACAGGTGATAGACCTGACTAGTAGTCCGTCGTAACGATCGTATAAGCCAATTCAGACGTATTGTCTTCCTGTTCAGTTGCTTCTCGGGAACCCAGAAAACGGAGAAATAAAATGCGAATCTTCAGTGATGGCTCTACGGAACAATGTTGCAAATCATTTAGACTACACATGGTTGCAGTACCTTTGGAAAATCTTGACAGCGTACCCTTCTTTTGGCTTTCCTGGGACGCATATGTGACATGCCCTTGAGAACCTCCTCCAATGAATGCGTCACCACATCACTCCAGTACATGTATTGTAGAAGAGCAGTCCTGCCGAAGCTACTTGTCTGTCTGGTGCTAGTCATGAATTTTCATCCTTGGGACTAAGCTCTTCTCGAAATTGGACACTGTCCTTCTCGGTACTAACACTTAATTACAGTATCCACCGGTTGGGTTTTGCAACCAAAAAGCCTGTTCAGGATGACGAAGACGTCCTGTCCGATCAGCCGCGAGTGCCAACATAAGCCAAAGGACGGCACCTGGTGCTGCTCTTTCATGCTATGGTTGTATTCATCCAAGTATACACTAGCTGCAGCTACCCCCACGAAACACAACGAAATGAAATTCTCACATGCCAGCGCATACGACTTCCAGTTATCGCCAATGGCAGTCGTTCCAACGACTTCAGCACCTTTCGTGTAACTAATGTCCCTCGTAGATCTAGTGTAGATGCATTGTCTTGGAATGGTCCGAACGCCATGGAATGTGACAGACGTGCACCAGTGGAACGGACGCTATTGAGGAATCCATCGTGTCATCGGCATCCAAATGTCTTTTATAAATCCACACAGCAAGTGTACAATGCAAACACGGTATGATATCGCGCGTGTTCCTATTTTGAGGACCGATAACAGCACAGTATTACCTCTCTTGTGGATTCTGAGTCCCGGGGCTTTACAGTATGTTCTTTCCCACAAACTATGGGCCAGAGAGAAATGACATAGCAAAACAGTGCAGTTACGGTGTGTGTGTGTGACAACACTACGCGTGGGTTCTTAAGTAGCAGGGGTATCCCATGCATGTACAGTATACATTATCAGGTAGGAGTGGCAATCAATGGGCAATCAGCTGTACTGGAGACACCGCGGTTATCATATCATATGGATTATATGTTACTGTCAACCTCTGGATTTAGCTCGCTTCGCCATCGATCAAGCACAAATTAGCTCAAAATTTCCGAGCCTCAAATAGACTCATTCACTCGCCGTCAAACCTGTGCACAACTCCACCGCGCTATTCTCAAAACAATCTTCAGTAGAGAGGAAACTAGAAAACGACTCGCTAGAACCGGTTTCAAAGAGGTCTCTAGTGGGCCCTTCTGTACGCGTATACCACCCATCATCGCATGACGAGGTGTATTGAATGTGTGCCTCTCTCAAAACGCCACCGCATTGTTTCAGCGTTCGCGGAGTCAGGAATCAGTGTTGTGTTCTCTGCCGATGAAGCTGCCACTGCGAACCCTTCTCTCTCCCCTGTAGCGAAGGCTGATTCTTCAATTTGAAAGAATTGAAATGAATTCTCTGTACGTTGGACATCGCCGCTAGCCTCGTCATATAAACTCGGCAAGGTCGGACCCGCACTATGCATTGGAGAAAATGTTTCGTTGCTTCCGCAGAGGGATACGGACACATCGTTTTCATTGAGATAGGGGAGACTAGGTGATAGGCTAGTCGGGTAATCAGGTTCTCTTAATTTTTGCGGCAACGGGGGAGCTAAGTTGACCTGATTGGTTTTCAAATTAGTATGTTCCTGTCTCCACTTTGCCTTGGAATGCCAGGTACCATCTCGTTTCCTCACAGGTAAGTCTTTCGCAAAAAAGTGAAACATCTCCGCTGCTTCAGGAGTTTCCTTACCACTAACTCGGCGAAATTTTCTCAAGGCACTGTGATACGAATTCTTAAGGACCAAAGAAGTCCTGCTCCCGCATGCAGACATCAATTAAGTCGTGAAGAGACGAGTAAGATAAAGTCAGAGGGTCGCTCTTACCTGCCCGGGAAATACCGCGAGATTGCAACCCATTTTTTGCCAATTTTATCGCAGTACTGTAGTAGTTGAAGGAGCTCTTCATTGCTCAGTTTGTCGCGCCGAATTCCAGGTGCCAGCACATGTGTGTATCTGAGGATTGCCACGAAAGCCTTTGACACTTTCCCCGCAGTTGAGACACAAGTTAGAGACGCTTGGCTCTCAAGCTCTAGTTCAGTAACGAACCTTTCTCTAATTTGAATACAAGTTCTCCACGGAATGCGCCTTCTTATCCGAATCCAGGAGACTTGTATAGATTGTGGAAGTTTGCCCCGGTATTCTTCTCGGATTGCGTCCAAGAGCATTTCATCTTCCTGCGAGTGTTCTCCGGCACTTCTAAAGGAATGAAGTAACAACACTGACCCATTGACACTTACCTCCTTTGTCCATTTCCCCCTCGATTTTTTTCTCGTAGTGTAACCTTCTTTCGCTGGTTGCATTGCGCTTAGAGCCAGTTTACAATCGTACGGCACAGAGCCTGAGCCCAAATAGATGATAAGTAGAACTCTTAAAGTAGCCCAATACCTCAATCAAAACACGACGAACAAACAATACAGCATTCCCAGCATTACCCATGTCGATGACTCTGGACTAGTAGCCTAGTACGGTACGTAGCTAGTGTTGCTACGGCTGGAAGCGGTTACATTGACACCATCATTTGCTGTGATCTTATCTTACGCGTGTCGAGAGAGCTTAAAATGTTGAGTTGCGGCTGAACATTTTCCTCGATTGTTTGCGTAGAAAACATTGTTCATTCACGCAATGCACCGTAAATATCTTGTTCTCCAAAATAACATAGCCGTCGGTTGAGGTTGAAGAGCTGTCTGTGGGAATTAAACTGTGCTGTCTATTACAGTACACACACTGTCTCTCGCTGCCTCTAAGGACGCCTTCAACATTACAACCGATATCTGCAAGGGCAGCTTACTAGGAGCCCAGTGATGTTCCATGTGTATATGAACTGCACCAAACGTTTTTCTCGGGTCATTACAATTGCGTCCATTTGAGCACGTTATCACGCGGAGAAGCCAGCGTCTTGGCTGACTCAGGTACAGCTACAGTAGTGTTGAGGTACCGCCGATAAGCTAGTACCATTTACATCATTGAGGGTGTAATCAAATCAAAGGCTATTGCATATACATTAATGAAAGATGCAGTATCGCCACGTATGCAAGTGTAACTGCGGTACGATAGAAGGTACCGTATGATGCACAAAACATTACACCCCCGTCGAAGCCGCAATATGCTACCAGCTGCAATGGTAGAGATACTATCGCATGCTGCACCAACGAGGGTTTGAGGGAAATAAACGTGAAATGGTGGAGTCCACATCCACTTCCGAGAATCGAGCTTAGGATAGAGATGATGAAGGTTTGACCGGCTCTTGGGTTCTGGTAAGCCTGGCAGCCAACAAGCGGTTTGAGTTAGTGTACGTTCGATCATCCTCCACTATAGATCAGGGCACTTCCCAACACTACATGGGAAACGTTATGGATGACAACGGGTAAAAGCTCTGCTGGTTATAACTGGCCTTCGCTCGAACAATAATTACCAGTACCTCAAAAATAAGACAGAATTATTCATCTGCCACTAATTTAGCACACAATTCGTCCCCGCTATCCTCGACCCAGTCCTCAGGAAAGAGGGAACTACAAAACGACTCTCCAGCGCTCGTCTCCACAATGTTTACAGTGGGTCCTTCCGCCTCACATGTTATCGTAGACGAATTGTTATCTTCTCCAATAGTGGTACCTGTGGGTAGTGTTATAGCGCCAGCGGAGTCAGAACGCACCAGTGACGAGCTCTCTACTAAAGTAGCTGTTAGTGTGGGCTCCGTGGAGTCTATTGCCACTGCGGACGCGCCAGTCGGTCCTGTAGCAACGCTTGAGCGTCCACTTTTAAAGTTTTGAGAGAGATTCTCTGTACGTTGGAGATTATCCCTAGATTCATCATATAAACGGAAACTGGGCGCTGAGAGCGACGTATCGTTGTCATCGAGAGAGGAGAGACTAGGTGACAATCTGGGAGCGAGCTCAGAGTCTCTCAATTCCTGTACGAATGGGAAAGCTAAATCAACTTCTTTATTCTCAGAGCTAGTACCATGGCAGCTCCATATTTGTGCTGAGTTGCAGGTGGGTTCTGGTGGACTCGGCTCCCTCGAAGCGAGAGGTAGTTCTCGCGCAAAAAAGTGAAACATCTCCGTTCGTTCTGGTGTCTCCTTACCAGTGACTCGACGATATTTTCTCAAGGCACTGTGATACGAATTCTTAAGGACCAACGACGTTCTGCTTCCCGAAAACATAGAGTAATTAATATGCGAACAAAGGAACACTATATCGGGTGAGGACCGCTCTTACCTGCCCGGGAAGTACCGCGAGATTGTAACCCATTTTTTGCCAAGTTTATCGCAGTACCGAAGTAGTTCAAGAAGCTCTTCATTGCTCAGCCTACCTCGCCGAATTCCTGGTGCGAGTACATGTGTGTACCTGAGCATTGCCACGACACCCATGCCACTCCACTGCTGTTACTCTACCTGGTAGTTTGAGTAACTAACCTTTCTCTAATTTGAACACAGCTTCGCCAGGGAATGTGCCTTCTTATCCGAATCCAGGAGACTTGTGTAGACTGTGGAAGTTTGCCCCGGTATTCTTCTCGGATTGCGTCCAAGAGCATTTCATCTTCCTGCSAGGTCTCAAGCACTTTTAACAGGAAAGAGTTAACACAAGCACAGAACCATTCACATTTGCCTCTAGATTGTCTTGTTGCAGTGTAACCTTGTTTACGTCGTTCCATTGCACGGGGAGCCAGTTTGCACAGTGGGTGCGCCAGAAATTCATCTGAGTCAACATAATGTGATGAGTAGGACGTTCTAGCTAAGTACCACATTCCAACAAAATCAATACTCCTAGAGGAAACACTAAATGTTACGCCAGCATCATCCACACCGTGGACTTAGAATGCTGTTACTACAACCGGAAGCCGTTACAGAGCAGTCTGATTTGATTCAGCTGATTGCGGGTCTCGGCTGGGGGATTGCACAATATTTCCTTACCCGTATAAGTGGGAGCTTAAAATGCTAATCTTTGGCTCAACATATTCAACTCCTATTTTATATGTTGTACCAAAAAAAAATGTTGTGCATTTGGCAATACGCTGTGGATACTTGTATGTTGTTCTACGCCGAGCTGGTTGAGGTTGAACTGCGCTCCGGAGCATTGCACGCTGTCTCTCCTCTGTCTTCGACGAACTACCGTTATCTACAACGGGGGGCATATCATCAGTAAGCAAAGTTTAATACAGTATGCACAGACTGTGAGCGCGGCTCCCAACGTTTCGTCGATTATCTCTGTCCGCTCAAGCACGTTACTCGTCTCCAGCCCGTCTCACCGTACCTCCGACAGCGTTTTGACTGGCGTACATAATCCTGAGTTACCTCTTGTTTGGTACGATAGTTTGTTTCCTGGAAGATTTATAGGGTAGGTCAATGCCATTGTTTACGCCGCGTCATCTGATCATACGAGGCTTTAGCAGTTGTGCAACACGAACCATGCGATGATGCAGTGCGGTCGATAATATCGACGACACCAGGACAAGACGTTACATTGTAGGCAATACTACGTTCAATTCCACAATTTAGTTTCATAAGCTAAACTGGCAATGGTAGGATAGCCCTACTGGACATAACTGAGAGATCATTGAACACGATAAGGTTCCTGCAAACTACCAAATACGACCGGGTAGACAATCTTCTGGCACGCTGGCCTTGGTGGCAACAAAAATAAACAACCTGCACACTTAGTCGTTAGAGGAGAAAGCACCCAATGGGAGATTTTCAAGGAGAACTCGACCTTTTCTTTCCCTAATCTGGGCAAGAACGTTAGCGGTAGGACGCGCCGCTCGTTTTCTCCAATACTCCAGAAGAACCACACAAAATTGCGTGACTCTTGTTTCCAAATAAGCAGGTGAATTTGTCCTATCTACCTCTTACACTGATCTCACTTTTGCTGGTATCCTTATGACGCTGGTATTGTTTTGCAAATAACTCCCAGAAGAGTTATGAGACGTGCCGGCTCATGTGGTTGTGGCCTGCAGACTTCCGATCTTGCGACACAAGTGGAATGCGGATTTAGATAATCGATTCACATACGGATTTCTGCTGCAATTCCGGAATGATGAGTTCTTCATTACGTAGCTGGGTAACAGTCTGGGCTCCGGGCTCCAGGTTTCCAAAATTCCAGCTCCAGTTCCAGCTCATTGCCTCTCTTGCGGTTGCCAGTGCGTTGGGCGAAAGCATCCGGAGGATTAAGGAAATTCTTCCATAAGTGGCCTATAGAATACAGCTCATAAAAAAAAGTGGAGATCATTGAGCCCTAGTGAAAGCTCTAAGGTCCTGGACAACCTGCACTCCCTACACCAGAAATTACATTGTATGTACCTCACCTGCAATTCGTCGAGTGAAAGCACCCGTACATACATCACTGCGATCTATCGCTTTGAGTAAGGGAGCAACAACCCAAACTTCAAAAGTAAATGACAGACGGCTAACCAGCGGTACGGTACGTCGTTGACATAGCAACTCATACCGGCTCTCCTGAGGTCACTTCAAGTCTTTAATCAATCAGCGTGAAACCGTACCTGCAAATTCCTGTATTGTTAATGCCTGGTTATAGTTCAACTCGTCCAACAATAAAGTACAGAACATGCAGGAATCCTGGCAGTGGAGGAGCTCCACAGGCCTGCTCTAAAATACAGTCAACGTATCACCGCTGGTACCTCAGAAGGCTCTCTTGGGATCCGAGAAGGTCTAAGGGTGCTGGCGGTCAGCATGCTTTGTTTTCTCTTTCCCATGAGTGGACCAAGAGTTGCATCGCTTGGAAGCCTCAACGCAACGTCAGCTGAGTCACAGTGCCAGCAATTGTTCTACAGCCCATGCGACGGCGGGATTCCAGAGATTCCTCGGTGACCGAATCGGCAGTAGGGCTCCGTCATAAAGACCAGGGAGGCTCTAGGAGCATACCTATATACTACTGTTTAGTTCGAGGGATTTTAGTGCTAATGTATGCAGACGTATCAGACGTTTGAAGTGACTCGCGCGGGACGTACAAATTCAAATCTGTGCAGTAAACTGCCGGACGCGCCGAATATACGGTATGGTCCAATTACCGGGATTCATCCTCCGCAGCGAAGTAGAAGCTATTTGGTTACTTGCGTTACCAGACGATAGATTCCTAGCAGGAACCAAGGCAAGCACGTAGGTCCGGGAGGGGAGGTTAACTCATTGTTAGTCCCGAGTCGCGCAAATAAGAGACCTCCCATGGAGAAAAGATTTACACCAGATTGCCGTGCCCAACTCAGCGATTAGTTCGGTATACGTACTCGGAAACTTACTACAGAGGTGTGACCAAAAGGTTACAGTAGATATAAAATGTGTGCTGACTCAACATCGAAAAGGAGATATTCTGCGGTACTTAGTTTTTCACGTAAAACTCCTCACATGTTGCATGATAACTCGCTGAAGCATTGTGTTTATTTCTCACAGGAAATGGGGTTTCGGCATGCGGGCAATGTGAGACCAGCTGATGCGGAATTCGCATGTAGCCCATCAACAGTCTAGAGTTGTCACAGGACCTGCAGTAAGTTTACTGTTCAGCGCCGAAGATTCGTGGCTGTCTTCAGAAGGAGAGCCACCACCTGAAAAACCAAGGATGAGCGTAAACCTGCTCCATACTGATTTGATCGTCAGAGTGTACCCTAAGCATTCGCTCAGTTAAGTCGTTAAAGTAAACCAGTTTGGGCACTTCAATTCTACTTGACATCGTCGGGCATCGGCACATCGTTTTCGACGTCCTGTTCAGTCGATTAGTCCACGTTGGCCTGATTGACAATCCGTCGTAACGATCGTATAAGCCAATTCAGACGTATTATCTTCCTGTTCAGTTGCTTCTCGGGAACCCAGAAAACGGAGAAATAAATGCGAATCTTCAATGCTATTGCTCATGGCCTGAAGAGAGCCTACCAGGGGCTAGTAACCAACGGCATCAGGTTAGACGATCTATCGAAATTACGTTGTCGCCCTGCGGCAAGTGCTTGACTCTGATCGCTCTTTTTGAAGCACCTCCGCAGCTTCCCATTTCTGCAGATACGGTCGGAGATCATCACTTGTACTGTCGATCTCCATCAGAAAACATTGGAGGCGCGGTAGCTCTTTGTCCCACTGACTTCCGTAGAAAGGTAAACACAAAAGTCCATTATCCGGTTGGGAGGCTACTGAGTGCGGAGAATCGTCAACTAGGACGGACCTCTGCAGGTTAGCGCCAAGTGCTTTCAATTTTTTTC
>LVLI01001891.1:0-10726 GCA_001687465.1 Halocafeteria seosinensis | reverse complement strand
CGTCTCCCTTAGGATTCGTTAAGTAGTGCTCCGGACCACATATATCAACAGCGAAATCCATCCAATTCACCTCGGGGTCATCTTCCATGGGTAGCGCAAACCATCCTTCGTCTGACTGTTCCTCTTCCCGGAGATTTTTTTGCTCCTGCACTCTAACACAGAGAATTCGAGTTTTGAACGTATTTAGCCATTTTTATCCCAGTTATAATCTGCCATCAAAATTCTTGAGCTCCTTGAAGCGACTGTAGCTCCCCTATAACACCCCCTTTCAGGAAACAACAAAAACACTCTTTTCCCCTGTCCAGTTCACTACTGTTCCATACCCTTTCCTTATTAGTCAAAAAGCCATGGAGACTGCATCTGAGTCTAATACGGATGAAAAACCTTCACATACCCGTAGAATGCGCTTTAATGCGGTTGCCATGGTTCTCTTCAATACCCTATAGCGAAAAATAGAACACCTGCTTCTATGTGCTATATGCCGTCACAGCAGCTATATGGTGCAAGAAAAGAATAATTGAGACTTCTCCACGAGACTGTCTTTCACGAGTTACTTTAGAGCTGCTGCCAACAATACTCAAATACATGATACAGAAACTGTGCGCATTTGAAACCTGGGACAAATTTTTTCTGGTGGCAACTTCAACCACGGGTGGAATTCGCATTCAAGACTGAACGTAGCACACCGGCAAAGTGGCATCAACCACGAGCACACAATCTAAGATGGTCGATACACGTTTGCCATTCCAAATTGGTTGCATTACAGAACGAACGATAGAGGTGTCAAAATTGTGATACGAAGCACAATTGTACTTGTTCTGAAACTATGCGTTGTTTGGTATACAGTAGAAATGAAAGTACCCGTGCGAGCGGCACGCAGGATCTGATGATACCGACCATTTGCACCAATCAAAAATGCGCAACGATAAATGTCATGACAACGCAATAGACCGACGGTTGTTCATACAATTTTTATACACCGAATGGTTTTCTGGTATCGTTCCAATTTATGCTGCCAGAAAGCAAAACGTCAAGACAATTTTTATAATTGTAGTTGATTTACGATCGGCAGAAGCTAAGCAGTCAGTGCTTCCGACGAGAACTATCTTGTTTTCCTTCCATAGTAGAGGCTGAGGATCCTCTACTAGACTGAGAGGAGTACTGCATAGCCCCTCCATTTTCTTTCTGTTGAGATGTATGAGACTTGACACTTGGGATTCTGGTCAGGTTTCCTTCATTCTTCTCGCCAGCGGCAGCATTTTCATTATTCTCTGTGTTCTTATATTGGGTTTCCTTTTCCACTGTATTTGCAGTTTCTACCAAATCATGACTTTCAAAAACATTTATGAGCCTTTCTTAAGTACGTACACAATGCTTCTTGCTCCTGTATACGGTTCCGAATGGTTTCCTGGTATCGTTCCAATTTATGCTGCGAGAAAGCAAAACGTCAAGACAAAGAGGACCAGTGACCCTACAACGAGCGAGTACATTTCAGCGCTGTGTCCACGCACTTTTAGCATGTCTCTTCTCTCTCTTGATTCGTTTCTCTTCTGTCTCACATATTCCATGGGGTCTGTAGGGAGCGATCGTGATCCTGGAAAAAGAAACACCATCGCTCGAAGGTACCCACAATACTGCAAGTAGTTAAGCGAACACATTATTTACCTGTATTTCCATGGTAAAAATGCTGATTTCGATGCTCTGTGCCATTTGAACTAAAACTGCCGCGGTTATCACGGCGGTCGTTAGATGGCTCTTGCTCATCTCTGTTCGCTGTGACGAATGCTCGGAAACGCTCTCCATATGGCTCGCCATAGTCTACCTTATTGGTCCACACGACGGGCTTTTCCGATCCCGGACTTTGACATTGTGTTGGTGCAGCTTCCTCGTTGGAATTGTGATGGCTCATGACGACGATCGCAACGTTAACGCATACTGTTTCACTCGGATATCTTTCATCCAGCACTCACACAAGGTAGTACTTGCCAACGGAGAATCAAACCCCACAATTTAAGTTTAATTACGTGCCAACTTGCAGTGCCAAGCACTGTATTCGGGGACCGCGGTCGGTCCGTCGCCCACTTCCCACAACTTCAATGGCATCAATGTCCGAAGACGGTGCGGTTGTACCTGGAAACGGCGATCAACACGGTCAAAATCCCCAAGAGAGAATTTCATGTAACTATTGGTACTTTTAACGTGACTGAAGAAGCTTGAATGGGTGAAATACAATGGAGGATGAAATCAAACTTTAGGGATACATCTTGGGGAGATATAACTGTATTGTGCTCTCAGACGTCATCTTCCGTAGACTCTAGTATAGCCATCGCAAACGCAAAGTAGAGGCTCACTCCAATCATATCAATCACGGTGGTGACCATAGGTCCACTTACAGCGGCTGCATCAACCTTGAGGATGCCTGCTATGAAAGGAAGTGAGAACCCGATAAAATTGGAAATGCACACTATGAAGAGCAGCGAGAGACCCAACACAAAACCAATATCGATGTCACCTCTGATGAATCCTAATAACCACCCCGCTGCGGCTAATACAATAGCAATGAAGCTTCCGACGATAAGTTCCTTTTTCAAAGCGTGGAAATAATCAGTGATGGCCAAATCTTTTGCCGCTAAACTGTGGATCATGATTGCCGCAGACTGAGAACCAGTGTTTCCACCCAGACCCGCTATCAAGGGCATGAATGAAGCTAGGACGATATTTGCGGCCAGTTCCTCTTCGAATGCCCCAATTATGAAGGCTGTACCAACATTGATGACCAACAACAACAACAGCCAGAAAACACGTTTCCGTACAAGGTGCATCACTGTAGTCTTCGAGAAACTTCCTTCTAAAGGCTCAACTGAGGAAAACATCTCAAAACGATGCAATGCTTGTTTTTCGTATAACGAGAAAAGAGTCTGAGAGTTGACAACACCGACCAACACACCTTGGCCGTCGATCACAGGAGCCGCCTGAACCTTCCGGTTTTTCATTTTTGTCAAAACCTCTTCAGCATCCTCTTCCGGAGAAATAGATAATTCCACGGATCCCATCACATCATCTACTAACGTCGATTGCACATCCTCTGATTCAAATGCAATTTCGAATACTCGCTGGAGCCGCAAAGCTCCTAGAAACATACCATCTTCATCAACTATGGGAATCAGCGCAAATTTCGATGAAATGTCCCATTCTCCCTTGGAGAACACACTGAACGCTTCTCCCAACGTTGTCCCTTTTTTCAGCACCGGCACTGAACCAACCGGTTTCATGGCTCGTCCTATGGAATCCTTTGGATAGTTGTCATAGTATCTGATAGCAGTTAGCTCCTCTTCAGACAGGAGCGACACGATCTTATTCGTCGTTTCCTGGGGTAATTCCTGTAGTAATTCGAATCGATATGCACCATTGAGGCTCTCCATTATCTCTTGTATTTGATCCATGTGAAGATCTCGGAAAATCAATGCCACTTCCGATGACCGAAGATAGGGGAAGTATCTCACGCGTTCCCAGCTGGTACGGACAGCTCGAAACAATGCCATTCGCTGAACACTACTCATACGATCCTGAAGAGCAGCTGCAAGCTCCTTCCCATTAGCATGCTGGAGGCAGTCCAACAAGTCCTCTGTTGTGCTATCCTCGAGCTTTTCTTCAAAATCCTCCAGCCATTCTCCATCTATCGATAGCACAGAGTCCCTCCTTTGAGTGCGCTTGACTCTTGTCCGTTCAGTAGAGTTCTCCTCATTTTTCTCTGCATCTTGAGCCTCAGATGGAGAAGCCTCGTATTGCTCCTGATCCTGCGTAAGCTCGATCTCCACATCGTCCTTTTCAGACGCCATGATAGCGTTGTTCTTGGTCTATAACAAAGGGTGAAAGCGATATTGGGCACGCACAAAAATATATAGCACAAGCTCTGTATTTTCTCTTCCATTCTATTGAGGTTGACGAACCAAGACTGGCATCCACTACTGCTCTAAATTAGGATAATGATTAGGCCATCCGCCGGAGATCAGTGTTTTCCGTCTTGGCCAGAGGGCACGCCGTTTCGAGAACAGTAAACACGTGTGACCACTATTTGCCGAGCCCCTATCCAGTCGATCGTGCCTCGTAATGGCATGAAAATGGAAAGCTCCCATGCACGTGGAAAGAGGATATACGACCACGAATCGGGGGTCTGAGGAAGCATACGATCCACACGAGCCACCGAGCTTGAGAAGTCAGTCAGTCAGTTGTCCTACTTGTACAACTTGTACTGTTTTCCTCGGGAACTCATCTAGCAACTGAACATATGTATTCCCAAGCTTTCAATTTGTTGTCTGTTGCTCCTGCAGCTCGGTAGGCCTTCAGAAGCGGATAGCACGAGGCGACTCGCCAGGCAGTCGCCGCAAAGCGAAGAGAATCCACGGTCTGGATGAGCCCCTTCCGCAATAATTTTGAAATACTGAACCACCAACTTATTGCTTGCGTGAATGTAACCTCAACGATACAGATCTGCTGAAGTGTGGGCGCGGTATGGCATTTACCACACTCCTCGAGGAGCAGGTTTTTGCCCTCATGCGTGGGTACGTCAGCAATGATGCCAACACAGAAGCAGTATGGAGATCGAAGGGGAGTTACCCTTTCCAAATGGTTACGACAAGCGAACAGAGTTACTGGCTTCCGGAAAGGAATACTGTTTATCCACGAGCTATCACGAGCTGTTTCAATGGATCCTGAGGACATCTTTGCTGTCCTTCACGAAACATTGAAAAACTCCCGAGAACACGAAAAGGGGGACGATAGGACCCTCCATTCAGCAAATGTTAGTGGCAAAGTAGCAGCTGAAATCCAAAGCTTGTTCCCGAGCCTACGCCAAAAGGCTCCTCACTATAAGACCATGGATAATCCTGGCACCCATTCAGGTGTACATGTGACAATATTGACGCAGGATATTGAATTTGTGGATGCTGAAATCTTCAACAGTAGAGATATCGTTTGTGTATGGCGACAGTCGGCGCTATTCATTCTGACTGGCTAAAATACTGAGTCCAGTGTTTATCACAGTGTCGAAATCAGATTCGATCAACGAGACTGTGGATGCTCATTGGCTTGAATGTGAGCAGAGTAGCAGCTTCTATGATGGCCAAGAAATATTCTTCTCGCAAGCTCCCGAACATGTCGATCTACAGGTCAGTCCGATGGTCTGTCAAGCTCAAACAATAACGGTAGCCAGGGTTACAACGCAGGAAGGACGAGAACTTCAGCGTGACACATGGCTGCGGGATATGTAACAGGTGTGTCAAGTGTTTCATAAATCCTTCTCGCCCTTGGGCAGTAGTTTGATGGAAGACTTCTGCATCCCTTGAATTTGCTTCTTGGTAGACTGAGGATGAACCTCATTACCCACTCTATCCGCCATCGCCTGGATCATAACTCCCATGCCACGCTCCTCAGTCTGGACTGCTCAAATGCGTTTAACTGCATTAAGAAGGAGAAGGTACTGGACGCGGTCAACGAGAAAGTTCCTGCCCTCATGGGGCTCGCTGCTTGGGCCTATGCTTCCCCTTCTACACTTACGTGGAACGGAAACAGCGTCACGAGCAGCTCCGGAACAAAACAAGGCTGCCCTATCGGAGGCAACCTATTTTGCCTCGGATTGCAGGATGTTCTCGAGGAGGTCCAACAAACGTGGCTTGCCATTGCACTCGTTGCATACATGGACGACATCCCAATGATGTAGCTCTCCGGAGCAAATCTCAGGTCTCCAAGATGAGTACATGCACTCCGTCGGGGCATCTGCTGGTACCGAAACCGTCCTCCTGGCTCTGGAGAATGCATCAAATGAGGTCAAAGCAGTTCTACCTGAGACTCCTGAGTTGATCCATGTTACTTCAACTGACGCATTAGATCATCTAATTTAGATGACGCTGAAATGCTCTCAACATTGGTAAAGATTGAAAAACAAGTAAGCGCCACAATTTAGCCTATCCCCGAATTCCGTGAAGCTGTCGTCACTGACGATATCCAACAGTACTGCTAAAGGACACATCCCTGCAATATGTATGCATACATATGGGGTGACTCGAGATGGATAGTTCGCGTTTCCGACTTACCGGGGGATCCCAGACAATCCCTTCTGGGGTGACTCTTCGCAATTGCATCCCCATTATCCTTCGACGAAACAACATCATGCTGTTTCGCTCGTTTCGCATACTGTTTTGCTTTAGAAGGCTAGCCTGCATACCGACAGGTACAGGGTAGTTGCCATTCAGCCGTTCCCCGCCGAAGTGGATGTCCGCAACCGGGTTCCCTCTCAAACCGGGAATGAATGCGTCCTCTGTGTCAAAATTTGATTCTCCTGGAACCGGAAACACTCTACAGTATTGCCCTAAGACTCTTCCTTGTACATGTTCTCAATCAGAAGGTTGGACACCAGTCTTGTGAGAAATTCAAGGAGTCGTCTCAAACTGGCCGTCTCTTCTGTCCAAAGTGTCGGGACGTTCGAGTTCTCGTGGGGCTGTTAGAAGACGACGGGTTAGCACTGCTAATTGGCTCCAAACCAATATTACACCGATTCACCGACCACTGCCCACTACACAGTCCTTATTTCTTTCTCGCGGATGGGTGACAACGTCATGCTGCGCGCGCACTACTTCCAGATGGGTTGATCACCACGACCATCCCTAGGCTCAAAGCAACTTGTTGCTTGCTCGGTTGTAAATGAACTCCTCCTTCCGACGCGCAAAGGAATGATTGTCCGCATTTTACAGGCACGCCCGTAGCGTCGCCGTTGCAACTTGCAGGTTGCTGCAATTTGCCTGGTTGCAACTTGCACGGTGCCCGTTGGCCCATGGGTGTCCCGGGCTCGCGGCAGCAAAGCTCTGGAACGGAGAGAGATAGCCTTTCTACGGGGAAACTATTGGTATACAGGAAGAAATAAGTACGCTCACCAGTCTCAACGGGGAGCCAGAGCAGTGTCCGACCCGCTAGGTACGTCAGGATAACAGTTGACCCCTATCAAAAACCAAAAACGCACTCGAATTGGAAGAAATGGCATCAGGGAGTGACATTTTTGTTCAGTATACGAGCCATATTGTACTGTGTATCTCAAGATCTGCATGAGGGGGACGAATGGGGAACGAGAGACAGAACCCGACCTATGTATAAGTTGCCTTCACTTCGCGACGACTTCTTGTAACTTCTGCTGTATTCTTACAAGCTGCTATTATGTACAGATGTGGCAAATACTCTATCGAGAAAGTAAATTGGTTATTGTGATACGCCTTGGCGACTGCAATGAGCATCACCTATTCAGCACCCTCCTCCTCCCCGGTAATTGCGTTGGCAAAGCCTCAGATAAACGAGGTGAAACGGAACATTGGCTCTCTCATTCAAGGAGGACATTTGTTTCTAGGGGCGGAACAAGTTAGTAAGGAGGGAGACACATATACATTGAATGTGCACGGTTGTAAACGTGTCATCTTAAGCGCGGTGGTAGATTATCTACAGAGCTGCTATCCACCCTTGTTCCCTCTCCAAGATGGCCCTCCAAGTGCGGAACACTATAATTGCAACATCAGTTCCCTGCCGTGCAACGAAAGTGGAGAACACCTTTATAGAATTGATTTCCCCTTAGTGGAGGAAGGAGTTTTGTTTGAAAAGTTTCCCCGAGAACGACGGATCGAGGACGAAAGCAGAAAAGTTAATGATGGCTGGTTCCTGGACGTGCTGAGTACTCGTGGATTTCGGCTGAAACGACCAGTGACTGTGGAGCAACCAGATTCTGATAAAGCTGATGAAGGGTCTCAGGTTTGTCTTGGGGAAACACCCGTTGTGCGCACGGAAGAGGGCCCTCGTGACGCTTGGAAGCTTGTCGACTGGTGGAGTTGTTACATCGAGGGCTTGAACACAAAAGTCGACGATGATGATAATCTTATCAATGAAATACATAATGCATCAGTTACGTCAATGAAGAGGGAAATGCGCAAATATTGCTCGCTGTTTGCCTCCACAGCCTCACATCCTCACTCGTCACGACTTTCCTTTGGACGGTGTGACGAGGACGGTCTGGCACTCGGAATTCCTTTACTGGAGACTGAATTCCCCGACGTAACTTCAATGGCTCAACTTGCCATCGATGCACTGTTTCCTCCTTTGACAAAATCGACCAAGGATACAAATGCGACAGTTTATATACAGCGAATACTAACACCTCAAAACGGTACATTGTGCCGTCTGACCTGTTTGGAAGGTGAGAAAAAAAGTAAAAAATCCATCGAAGCTGATGTTATTCATAGGCTGAGCTTGAAAGACGGCATTTACATATGGCCTACGAATACGGCTGGTGTTGTGATGGTGGGAAGGATCAATGACAGCACTGACGGACATGATGTAGTGGACACCCTCAAGAACCGACTGAAAACTAAAGGTAAACCCGAATCCATGCAGGTGGACAGATTGGAACACTGCGACGGCGAACCTGTTGCGTTGCCCATGTACCTTGTTGACTTTGAGATCAAGGGTGCATCCGAGCTCAAGTGTTTCCACAGAGGAGAGCTTGCCGCTCGCCCCGCAAGCGGTAAACAATGTGTCGGAGCGTTTGATGCATGGGCTGTTTATTTCGGGCGGACTATGTGGGAGGAGCATTTGAACCAAAAGTCGGATTGGAAGACTTTTGTGATAACGGAAGCATCTTCAGGACAGTCTTTCCTCCAGTTCCTCAGGAGACTTCAGGAAGAAATGACAGGAGTATGGTTCGAAGGTAACCTCCAATCCTTTAAAGAGTATGCAAAAAGATTGGGGACTCTTGAATGGAGTAGCCAGTGCCCTTATGAAAACATCAGAATTGTATTGATTTCGACTTCTACTAACTGGGTTTCCACTGCTGAGGAAATTGTGAAGCTTGTGGCTAACGGTACTGGTGTGTCGAGTGATAACCTAACACTTTTCGTCGTATCGGACGATTTTTCGGCTCTAATGGACCTCCGAAAGATGATTGACAAACATCCCAGTTTAGATAACGTGTATTTTCAGTGTTGTGCCATTGGAGTGTCTCCGGAACGAGTGTACCCAGAGACGGGGACAGCCGGTACGCCGAACGGGTACTGGCCTTTCGAGGTCATCCCTTTCCGAAATCACACGGAGAGGTGTAGCGAAGAAGATATACATGCATATTTCCATGGGGGAAATCAGCGCTCAACTGTTTTGTTTTCGGCTCAGAATCATCCAGATGTGGTAAGAGATGTGACCGAAGAAGTGGTGGAGGAAGTAAAAAAGAAGAGGACCCGGCAAGATAGTAGCATTCAAGGTGTATGTTTGGTTGCAGACAGTATGTGTGTAGGAAGGCGTTCGGTCGCCATGCAGGCTCTAGTAGAGTTAGCCAGATTTGCACGCAAATCGAAGCCTATTTTTACGTGCCTCGCCCATATGAGCAAGGGAGAGCTACTGGAGGGTCCCACATCAGAAGCTATCCATAATACGTTTGCTCAAATTAAAACGTCTAGCTGGGTCCTTGCGACAGATAGTGAGCACATGCTACAGCTTATCCTCCGGCAACCATATGTAAGCAAACCGGGTATCATCATTTATCTTCCTGATGTCCGTGGGGATCGAGTGTCAGCAGGTCTGAACCAGGCAACTACCATCAGAGTGCAGACTGTTTTAAAAGATAGGGAGTTCTATGAGGTGCTCAGACAAAGGCTCACTTTTGCTTATCAGGATCAAGCCAGCGACCGAAGGACCGAACGGCTTAGGCAGTTGGAGACTCATGTACAACACTTGTTGGGCGATTCTTCGCTCTCGTGTAAATTTCAGGCTCGAGCGTACATGCGGCTTATGGCTCTTGACTCGATCGAATTTGGAAAGAGCTTTTCTCCTCTACAGGAACTCCTACAGGAAGACCCGCCGGAGCCATTCCTGCTAGCATTGGTTCACTTGTTTTACGTCAATAAAGTCCCCGCGGATATCAGGCCGGACCGTGTGGAACAAATGCACTGCGAATGCGAGCGCCTTAGGAATGCAATCGGGATGCAGTCTGGTTTGTGTTGCGATATCCGACCAAGAGTAGTATCGTATTTATGCGATGAATTGGCTATGGCAGTCATACTAGTACAGACTCATCGTCTAAACCAATCGAGTAGTCCAAAGAGGCGATGGCCATTCCTATGGCTGTGTTCCTCATTGTTCTTGGAATGTGTTGAACGGTATCCAACGACAGTTCAAACTCTGTTGACCCAAAGAACAGTGCCCTCGGACACTTTCAGTCCATTCGTGGGCACGTGCCACTCGCACTTTGGGGTTGATGCGGTTATCAGAATGCTTGAAGAGCTAGACAATAAAATTCGCGAACGAATCACCAATTTTCCCTGGAAACGTGAGAACAAGGAGACATTGCAACGTTTTGCTACTCATCTCTGCGTCTTAGTTTCTCGGTTATATCGCTTCCAAGACCAGAGAAATCTCCCGGACCGGGCAAAGAAACTTGGGAATATGATGACCCATGCGTCACGTGCATACGAGTTGAGCCTTCGGGTGACTTCCCAAAAGAATCATGTCGCATTCAACAATTATGTCCAGTGTTACATTTATCAAATGAGAAACCAACGGGATGTCCGCGGGATCGACGTTTGGACTGGCGTCTTAGATGCCTTAGATAGACTTAAACGTAATCACAATCCTTCTGGACTCAATCCTTTCCGGAAGGAGACCACGAATGAAGCGCTCAACGCATTACGGCAACTCCCAAAGC
>LVLI01001887.1:0-10213 GCA_001687465.1 Halocafeteria seosinensis | reverse complement strand
TTGCGCAGATTGCTCAGACGGGAATCGGACAAAACCCTGGTATGTTTACTGGCAATAGTGCCAATACTATTATGGCTATTTCTGAAGCCTTTAAATGCATCGAATCTGTTGCTGCCTCTGCCGGTTCCGTGAGTGATTCACAATGCCGTTATCAGTCTTTGGCGTTGCTAAGATACTTTCGGGAGTTTGTGGTCTCGCGTTTAATTGGGAGCTCTGGCCTCTCTGTAACCGATGGTGATTGGTCCTCGGTTCTAAGTGAGTTTGAATCAGAATTCATGACGGGCATGGAGATCGATGCTACCGCATCTAGGGGTTGGTTGGCACTGAAGGGGGCAATATCTCAAGCTGACAAGTCTCTAAGGGCCTTAGCTAGCTTATCAAGTGATGAACAGAATGTAGTTCAAAATTCTTTGGGGGCAAAGGAAAATGCTCCTGCCTCCGCTGAAAGTGGGAAGAAATCACCACGGGGGAAGAAATCGAAAGAAAAAAGCACGGAGTCTCCTCGTCAGCAATCACCTACAGATGTGGAAGTGTTTCCGTCGATTCCCGAAGGGAAGTTCGTCTTGGATATAGGGAGTAAAACGAAGGAAATGTAAGTACATCGTTTGCTTGTGGTTATTCTGTTAGCTATATCCGTGTGAAATTGTTTGCAGGATCGAAGAGATCATTGGAGAAGCAGGAACAGTGGTCTGGGCGGGTCCCCTGGGCGCTACTGAACTTGAAGAATGCCAAGGAGGTACACGTGATCTTGTCGATGCGATGACTTCCATTACTGCTCAAGGTGCTTTGACCGTTGTCGCTGGAGCCAGCTCTGCCGTTTGGGCGAGAAAGTTTGGTGCTGGAAACTCTTTGAGCTGTTTTCTGCCAGCTGGCCCAGCCACTCGCCAGTTGCTGGCCGGAATTGTTCCTCCGGGGTTCCGGGTAGTTGATGACCAACGTGAGCATTAACGCAATGTTCCTGGTTTGTCAGTGATCACAGCACAGTGACATGTGTCTTGCTTGGGCCAATGCTTTCGTCGAAGAATTGACGCATACCCCTTCTCTGTCATCACCAAATATACGTTCCATACCGGATAATATTCAGAAGCAGATGCGCGAGAACTAAAGGTAGTTGTAATACCACAACGTTGTCTTCAACCACTACATATCACAATGCACAGTTGGCAGTCCATGAATCATCAGACTTCAAGCGGAACGTAGTGATTCACACATTAAACTGGGGTTGTACCTCGTGTAAATACTGTGTACAATTCGCAAACAGATGGATTCGTTATTCTATCTATTACATGTACAGTAGGACATCATCTGTGTGTATGCTGGCTTAGAGTGTCGCAGCAGTACCAGCAGAAAACAAAGTAAAGTGGGAATGGCAATGAAAACACGCCACAAATTAAATGTCTCAGGATAACATCGCTTTTTCTTTGTCATGTCCATGTCAGTGGGAAAAAAACAAACAAGGTGGAATCCAAGTGAGGTGCTTTTATTGTTATGGGCTTTGGTGTTTAGTAACGGCTGGTCACCATTTTGTTACTGTTGGGCGAAGGATCTACGGCAAAACATTGTAAATGAACTGGAGCCATGTTTTCACTATATCTTAGAGAAACAACAGTTCCACATGAATTGTAGTGTCTTAGATTGGAAATTCCATGGATACACCGGGACTGACCACATATCGCTCGATGTCAATGAGACCTTTGATGGCGGTTGGGGAAACACTATCGACTTGAGCTCTGTTGCTGGATTTGAAGGATTGTTTGTGATCAAGGCAAACGTTAGCTCGTTTGAGGAGGCGCCCGTCATCCGAAACGTCCACGTCAGAAATGGGAATACTGCACGAAGTGGAGGATTCATTGTTCAAAGAAATCAGCGGTACTTTGTCGTAGATTCATGTAGCTCCTCAGGAGTCATACCACGATTCGGTGGTGGTATTGTTGGTGCAAGATGCGGTCATAGTAGCGGCCGCATAACAATTTCGTATGCGTACTCGACGGGGAGCATCGGGAATGAAGCAGGCGGCATCGCTGGACAAGAAGTTGGACGCCACTATGGAAGAGTTGAAATACAGCGGTGCTGCTCCACCGGCTGTATTGAAGGATCTCATGCAGGAGGAATCTGTGGAATTCGTGCTGCCCGGGACTATGGTCAACTGCGTATTAAACAAACTCATTCAGAAGGGGATATTGATGGTCTAACGTCATCTCATACTGGTAGTGGTGGTATTGCGGCTGGTAACGCAGCACATACCCATGGCTTGATATACATTGAACAATGTTACAGCACGGGACAAATATCTGCCGACAAGAGTGGTGGAATTACTGGAGCTGACACGGCAGAACTGCAAGGCACAATACATGTTAGAGATTGTTATACCACTGGTAGCGTTCAGGGAGATAAAGCAGGGGGTATTTCAGGGTGGAGAACCGGGGGAGATGGAACGGAAGATGAAGCCACGGGGAATGTGTACATTTCCAATGTATACGCTTCTGGAAGAGTCATGGCATCAAACGCCGGTGGAGTCATAGGAAGTATACACGAGGATACCAGTGGTACTATCCAAACAAATTATTCTGTGTATAACGGTGAAATGGGTGCCTCGATCGTGGGAAATGACCAAGCTAGAATACTTTCCACAGCAAACAATTCTGGAAATTTAACAAGTATCCGTGGCAAACTTTATGTCGCGAATGAGCTACAGAAATGGAGCGACGATGTATGGGCGATTCTTGGAAGTGGCGACCTACCGGTTCTTCGCTTTCAGTTGGATGGCGCTTCGAACACCCCAACTGCGACACCGACCAGGGCTTTCGAGAATATACCTGCTATATCCCCGTCCAATTCCAAATCAACAGGAGTGTCGCCTTTACCGTCACCACAGACGAACACGCTCCCTGTGCAACGCCCTAGACGGTCAATCAAGGCAACGAAATCAGCACGTCTACCGTTAGAGTGAGGCTTACTGATTGCTGCTTGCTGTAACTCTGTCAGGGGTGCAGGCTCAACCCTGGATTGAGATCTAGTACTCATGGCGTTTGGACCCCATTGGGAGATGGTTATTGTCCCTCGTCAGGCTTCTCAAATATCTCTTGAGTTTTTTCATTACTTTATTTCCGTTAATAAATTTATTGCTTCTTCCTTTTTGGTGTGGTTTTTGAACTGCCTGATTATAATTTATAGGGCTGAAAAGGCACCCCTTGTATTGTTCTTTTCTTGAGGTTGTCCGCTCGACAAAGCTGTTTCCAAGGGAGAATAGTAGAGACAGATAGCTCCCGGCTAGCAATTTTCCCTTCTGCACAGCCAGTTCAGAAGCTTCCCGTCCATGCGAATCTTCAGATGAATGTCAACAGTTACAGTCCGTACGATTCCGCCTTGGAAGGGCTTGACCGAATTCAATCTTGCCCGTCATCCGTCGTATCCTCTTGTGGTGATCTTCATATTGCTGTTCTTCCTGCGGCGACTGGTTGCCGTCCATTGTGGGCAGAGTTAGACGCCGACACTGTGTCGTATTCGAAGTTTGTGATTGCTGCTGGGCAGAAGGTTCAAGATGCTCCGTCTTCACCTCGACAAGCGGTGGTGGTTCTGCAAAGATGCTTGATTTCAACTCCCGACACCGCAATCTTGCCTTCTCCGTTGGTGACATTGTTGAAGTGTCAATGTTGTTCGAGAGAGCCAACCTTGTGCCACCACACAAATCGGGCGCTCTTCCTGACACAGGCTTTAGCTTGACCTGAGACACCTTGGGAAACTTCGCATTCGCGAGTTCCACAGCACCGGCAGCAGATGCACACAATATCGGTATGTCTGTGTTCGAACCATCTTCCGCAAGATTTGAGCCTGCGCAATTAGCGTCTGGAGTCACTTTTCGTTCATTCTTCGGATGGGCTAAAGTCGTTCTTGCATCACTTGGTGATGCGGCAACCAGTGGATTTACGTGACTCAGGCCCTGAGCAGGTGCTTGGCTTATTCCCCCCTTAGAAGTTGCACTGATTGCATTAGGATTATCAGCAACGCCTGCCTTCGCGAGATAAAACGAAATAGGATCTGTGTAGTCTCGCGCCTGCATACGATTCTTGCGTCTTTTGTAGCCGATAAATATTAGCAGAACTAGAGCGAAACACCCCAACGCAGCTAGAAGAGGGGACCAGAGCAACGTTTCTTCAGGAGACTCTACGGACTGGTCCTCAGCAACGATAACTCCACCTGCCTCATCAACTATAGGAATACACGAGTTTCGATGAACATTTGGAACGGCATCTGGACCACAAGGTATACAAACTGAGCCATTGATGCTGGGGACTCGAATACTCTCACACCAAACACACTGGCTCTGATTTCCATTCGGCACCTGACCTGATGGACATGTGGTACATGTTGAATGGTTGATACCTGACACTTGACCTAGTCCACAAGGCTGACAAGAACCATAGTCATCAGTAGGTATTTCACCGGAAAGACATCTTTGACAAATTCTATCAATTTCTTTAGCAACCTCGTGAATAGGGCAAGAGATGCATCTGTCCTGCTGCTTGCTGGGGACGTAGCCCTTACCGCACGTCTTACACTCTATACCCGTGGCGGTGGCTATTTGATGATCACTACACAAGATGCAGTGGCCTTGGTTCTCACCTGGAACGGCTCCCTTGCCGCAGGTCTGACATCTTGTATCACTGGCAGAGGAGATCTGGTGAGGATTGCACTTGAGGCAGTCATCTTGAGCCTCGTTAGGTATTCGGCCCATTCCACATATCTGACAGTTATGATCGGTTTGGTTGGCTACCTGGTGAGATTTGCACGAGATACATTTGCTCTCATCCTCAGACGGTACTTCACCCCTCCCACATGCCTGACATTCAATATCCCTAGTTGTCGCAATTTGATGATCTCTACATGGGATACATGCGTCCTGATTTTCATTGATAACGGTGCCGTTTCCACAAAGTTTGCAATTTGTATCATTCACTGCGGCGACTTGATGGGGTTCGCACTTGACACAGCCGTCCTGAGCCTCGTCAGGGATGTGTCCCGCTTTACATTCCTGACACCTGGTATCGTCTCGGGTAGCTACTTGATGACCTTTGCACGGTACACATGTGCCGTGGTCATAAGAAGGTACGGTACCGACCCGACATGCCTCACACCGACTATCCGTAGTTGCAGCGATTTCATAATCTTGACATGCAGTGCAAGCACTGTGCGCTCCATTGGGAACGGTGCCGTTGCCGCAAATCTTGCAAATTGCATCGTTGGGCGCGGAAATCTGGTGAAGTTGACAATCGATACAGTCTGATTGTGCATCGTTAGGGATTCGGCCCTTCCCACAAATCAGACAACTAGTATCGGTTTGGTTGGCTACCTGATGAGGCTTGCACGAGACACATTTATCTTGATCCTTGGATGGTACTTTTCCAGTAGGACATGACCTGCAAACAGTGTCTGAAGTTGCCGCGAACTGATGTTCTCCGCACAGGATACAGTGATCACCGTCTTCATTTGGAATGCTACCTTTACCGCAGGTCTTGCATTCTGTATCATTGACTGTGGCGACTTGGTGGGATTTGCACTTGGCACATTCGTCTAGAGTCTCATTAGGGACTTGCCCTTTTCCACATATCTGACAACTACGATCGTTCTGGCCGGCTACCTGGTGCGGTTTGCACGAGACACACTTGCTCTGATTCTGAGATGGTACTTTGCCAACTGGGCATGACTTGCATTCAGTATCCCCAACGGAGGCGACTTGATACTCTTGACATTGGATGCATTGGCTTCGTAGTTCGTTGGGAATGGTGCCTCTGTCGCAACTCTTGCATGCTGCACTCGTAGTTCTGGAGACTTCATGAGGTTCACATTTGACACACTTGGCCTGCGCTTTATCAGGGATTTGCCCTCTGTCACACGGGCGACAAGTACTGTCAGTTTCGACAGCTACTTCATGGGCTCTGCAGGATATACATTTATCCCGAAGGTCAGACGGTGCTCGACCGACAGAACAGGTTTTGCACTGGTGATCAGTGGTTGTAGCCACCTGATGAGGATTACACGCAAGACAGTTGCCTCGACTTTCGTTCGGAATGGCTCCTTTCCCACAAGCGCTACATTCCACGTCATCGAGCTTGGCGACTTGGTGAGGTTTGCAACGGACGCAATCGTCTTGTACGTCATTTGGGATCTGGCCTTCTCCACACTTATGACAGCGGTCATCGGTTTGCGCGGCCTTTTGATGGGGCTTGCAAGATACGCATTCATTTTGACTATGCGACGGTACTTTCCCCCCTGGACACGGCTTGCACTCGACGTCAGTAATTTCTGCAATTTTGTGATCCGGACAATTCGAGCAGCTAGTTCTCTGCTTATTTGGAACCTCTCCCTGGGAACAGGTTTCGCACGTTGTACCTTGTGTTCCTGTCACTTCGTGTGGTTCACAGGGAACACATTCCTTTCTATCTTTCCCGGGCACTTCGCCTTCCGCGCATTGTTGACAACGGTTGTCAGTCCTATCTGCTATCTCATCAATCGGGCAGGAATCACAGCCTTGCTGGTCTGGATTTGGGACTTTGCCGTTGGGGCACGGCTCACAGCGGGAACGGGCATTATTAAAATACTCGTTCGGATTGCAAGAGACTGCGCTCGTGTATTTGACCCCACATATGGTCATGTCCAAGCTGTTGGTGCCACAGCCTTCTTCGTTGCCTCCCCATCCATAACAATTGGAGCCACCTGCATAGTTTTCCCAAGATATTTTGGCTATATCCTTTCCATGATGCAAGTCTCCCGAAGCACCGTCACTAACTTCTGAACTCTCCCAATCGGTGTTATGACTCGGCGGGTTGGAGCTCCAATCAATGACAATGGCTACTTTAATCCATACATTGTATGTACCGGAAGGGTTTTTTATTTCGCGGGGTTCATCGCTGCCCCGGTCGTTGACTTTTAGCTGAGGGTTATCCGTGAGAACCTCCAGCTCCATGTCGCCGTCCGAATTCCAGAAACGCAGGCCTCCTCCATTGCTGTTACTCGACTCCGTATACGTGAACTCTATTTTAGATAGCCTCTTATGCGATTTTGGTACATCATAGCGAGCCACTACCCGGTCATTCGTGCTCCCCCCTCCCGTATCTATAGTCAGGCATGTTCCTCGGCTGTTGCCATCAGTGATACTTACATCAGGTTCATCTCTTTCCCAGTCACTTGCTTTGACTTGTACTTCTACGGATAAGGCTGCCGTTGACAAGAGCATCGGCAAGGCAAAGCACAATCCTACCCAAAAATGGAGCTGACCTATCATCATTGGCGAACACTTGTCAGCAGGTCACGCCGTATTCCTCATCACTTACTCGCTAGAGGTTCTGAACAATCTGCACGATGGACGCATTTTCTTTGTTGAACGTTTAAAGAGCACTACCAATACATTTTGAACAGTGTTCTTTTCCAAATAACTTTGCTTAACAGCGTGTTCTACCAGCAGCTCTGACTGCTGCTCCGTTGAGTTCCAAAAGAAACTCCGTGAGCCTCTTCAGCATACGGTAGGCTCGGTACATTCATTAGCGGTACCAGGTAGAGCTCCTTTTGTACTGCTGTGATATTATATCAATAGCGTTACAACGGTGCTCATACCCACACTGCAGAAGGTTTTTCAGGCCTACAGTATGAGTCTGGCCACAGACTCTAATGGCAACTTGCGTCAAATGGGTAGACAATGGCGCGAAGCTGCTCCAAAATGGCACCCGCAGACGATCGGTTCAACTCCAGCTATCTTCATAAGAATACGAGTGCGAAGGCATAATCATGGTGTTTCGAGCTTCGAGAATTCCAGTATTGTCATCGGAGTCATGTGGCGGTAATTCTGCTTCAAGTGCTTCATCCAAGCGCCTTTAGTGTCTGATTACAAAAGCTCTTGCCTGGTTTGCTCAGCGAGAGCGCCCATTAAGTTCGACGAGTACTCAGATCTTTCTTTCAGAGAGTCATGGCCGTCCTTTGTCTTAGAGGATGATCGTTTCTTGGACTTCTTTTCTGAAGCTTGCTTTGAGGTGTATTTCAAAAGGCTTGACTTCCTCTGTGATTCTGTTTCTTCCTCCTCGTTTTTCTCTTCTGTCCTTGATCGTTCTTCGTGTAAACATTCACTTAAATTCTGTTGGATCTCATTTGCCTTGCTTGCCTGTACTGACTTTCGAGCCTTCCTGAAACCTGTTTCAGATTTCACAAACATACAATCCAGTACACCTTTGCGCCCAAATTCCGTACTTGCCCGTAATATAGTGCTTTGCGTTGTGTCCCGATTCGCTTAATTTACTTCCTGCATTTAGGTGATCTTGTTTTGGTGCACATACCAGCAGCAGCGACTTGAGTTGACATTATTTCAACTCCAGTGTATACCGGACTCATATCGCAGCAGCCACACCACAATACAGGTCTACATAAACCTTACAATATGATTCTGGTGATAATCTTCTCTCCAGAAGTCTGTTCGCAACTTGGATTGAGCCGATCGACGGGTATGTGCTCGTGTGGTCAAAATGACGTACCAGGCTCAATTCCAGCTATCGTCATACGAGTCAGATTCGGAAGGCATAATCATCGCGCTTCGAGCTTCAAGAATTCCAGCATTATCATCGGAGTCATGTGGCGGTAATTCTGCTTCAAGCTCTTCATCCAAATCACCTTTAGTATCTGAATACAAAGGCTCTTGCCTGGCTTTCTCAGCGAGAGCGCCCATTAAGTTCGGTGAGTACTCAGAACCCTCTTTCAGACAGCCATGTCTGCCCTTCGTCTTTGAGGATGATCGTTTCTTGGATTTCTTTTGCGAAGCTTGCTTGGAGGTGTATTTCAAAAGGCTTCCTAGATGAGGAAGTGACTTCCGCTGTGATTCAGTTTCTTCCTCCTCGTTTTTCTCTTCTGTCGTTGATCGTTCTCCTTGTAAGAATTCATTTAGATCCTGTTGGATCTCATTTGCCTTGCTTGCCTGTACTGATTTTCGAGCCTTCCTAAAACCTGTTTCAGATTTTACAGCTCTACCATCTAGTACTGCCTTGCGCTCAAATTCCGTACTTGCCCGTAGTACAGGACTTTGTGTTTGTGCGTTGTATCCTGACTCGCTTACCATATTTCCCTCGCTAGGGCAGGAATCAAATCTCTCTGCTGCGTCATGATTCCAATCAACAGCGCTCGATGTAGGAGCCAAAACCTCATTTGAGGTGGTTTCGTTGACCCCGTGATCCTTCTGGTCCACCTCTCGGTCTTCGTGATTTTCTTTCATACCATTCTCTAAGTTTTCAAAGTCGATTGTGGAATCCATCCATGTCGGTTCGCTTCGTTCACTTTTCTTATTCCTGCGCGAAAGACGTAAGGGATTACACAATGAGGCCAAAAATCAACATCGGAATATCCAAAATATTCACATACCTGGAAGGCGGAGTAGGTACAACATACGAGGAGTGAGGTGACACCTGTTTGGAATCCCCTTCTGAAGGCTGCTGACCGTTTGGAGAGTGCTGCATTGTACCGTGTACCGCCCGTTGGCTGTCCTCGTATGCTGCTCTACCATTCGCCGCGGCTGAACTTGAAAGGTTAGTTCCAGAAGAACCTTGCTCTTTCGAATCAGAGAGATTCTTGAACCGCTCCAAGCGGCGATCTCTGTTCCTCCATTTCTTAAGTTGTTCCTCTTGCATCTCTCGTTCCTCCTGTTCCTTCCTTCTCTTGTACTCGCGGATTCTCTGCAATGCTCTCGATTTTGCTGCTTCGTCTTCTGGACTGTGGGATTGACTCCGTGGATATTCTGGTGCCCTTGACGGGCGACTTGAATGCGGCTGCGCGGGAGAAGTCGACGTCGTGCTCCCGGACATACTGGCACGATTTTTTCTGGACTTCGCTTTTTCGTTGCGTAAGTTCCTATCGAATTCGCGAATCCTTTCTAAACGGAGTTTGGCCTCGTTTGACTTCGTCAACCGGTCTAGTTTTTCCCGTTGAATTTGCTGTTTTGCACGTCGTTCCCCGATTTTGAAACCCTCGGCGACTCGGGGAGATACGTTCGCAGTTGCCTGAGCCCCCGTATTCTCCTGCGACGTTCCTGATGAACACTCAGGCTGGTAAGAGGGGCTACTATACACGGCTTCCTGAGATTCCCCAACATTTGCGCACCTCTGATACGTGTCACACTCATCGTCTTGATCGAGTATTTCTGTCTTTTGAGCGCTACTACGACGACGCGAATAACCACTCT
>LVLI01001886.1:0-21554 GCA_001687465.1 Halocafeteria seosinensis | reverse complement strand
CTTTTTCAATGAAACTAAACGAATAAGAGAGTAGCGAAAAAAGTACTGTTAAATTTTGGCGCCTTCTACGCTACGTGGCGAACTTGCCAGTAATTTCTGGCGCGCCAACTTTTCTGGCAATGTGAAGTTCACTGGTACCAGGCTGTACAAGTGTGTGTGTGTGTTGTAGTCAACACTTCGCTCAAACGTCGCATTGCTTCATAAACTTGCTTGCAGCCTTTGTGAGATAAAAGGATGAGCAGACAAAGCTATTGCAATGTCGTCAATTTGAAGGTTCAATTGCAAATGCGGGTACCGTTGCTCTTTGCCATGATCGGGTGAGACCAGATTGTACTCAATCAGCCTATTGACAACGTGGGTTGCATCTTTAAGATCAAGCTGATCTTGCAATTCTTGCTGAATGGAAACTTTACATCTTCTGTAGACACTCAGCATTGAAGCTCGTTCTGAATTGTCAGCTCTTAGTTGCAAAGCTAAAGAGCTAAGGAGATATTTCTCCCACTCAGACAAACCTCTGATCGCCCTTACTACTTGGGTTCCCTCAAGCGCCTTGGAAGCGCTTTGGATGTCTTTGATTTTGATCGCCATTTGACTGGAATTTCGTCCAACATGTCGCTCTTGTTTCCAGCGATCGAAACATAAATCAACAGCACGGCTGCAGATCTGCAGAGCTCTCCTAACATCACCAGAGAACCTGCTGACTTTCTTGGACACCATTGTGACAGCATCCGAATCAAATAAGGCGATATCCTCCAACCGTTGGCGAACAATAGTTGAAATTTGCTCCGATGTATACGGGACAAACTGCACTCGTTCTAATCCGAGTCGAGACTGAACCTTAGGTAGCATTCGCTCGGGAAGATCTATAGTGTTTGAGATGCCAATAACAATCAACTTGGAGTTGGGACGCGTGGGCCATTCAAAGATATTATAGAGTACAGTTTGCTTCTTTGTAACAAGGAAGTCCAACTCGTCCACCAACAACACGAACGGAGGTCCATCATGATGTTTGGAAAAGTGATTGTCAAGCCATGATGCCGCTCTTGCATGGGTTGCTCTCCCTTTAGTAATGGCCTGGTATAGAATCGTATACAGCTGATAGGGATGATGCAATTTCATGGCATTCACTGCAAGATACTGAAAGTATGGAAGACTTTTTGTTCCTGCTTTTGCTTGTAGCTGCTGAATGATCTCAGATACAATAGCTGTCTTTCCCGTTCCCGGCATACCAGCGATATATAACGACCGTCCGATCCCTCCTTGTCGGATCGAAGAAGAGAGATATTTTTCTATTTGTTTCCTTTCCTTATCTCGACAAGGTAACTTCTCGGGAATCGCTGACAAGTGCAACTTGGACTTGGCATCGTCTACTTTGCGTTGGGTCGCAAGAACCTCATCATCTTCTCCAAATCTAGCTTCATCATCTCGGTCACTGGTCTCAGCGTGGCCAACGGAGGAACTGAACGCAGTTTCAACTGATCGAGATCCAATTTTAGACCTTTGATTGCGAGGTAACAGTTCATCTGCAAATAATGCGAAACATTGAACGCTCGGATAGATTGCCTTTTACATTGCCTACAATTGTTACGTACCGGCAGACACTGGTCGAAACAATTTGATAACGGGATCATAAAAGTTTTTGGAAAAAAAGACGTTTTCCGGAGAAATTTCTGCCATTAGCTCTGTAGACACATTCAATAACTCCTCGTTGGCTTGATAGCGTTGAAAATCTTCGTACGAGAGAACCACAGCTTTTCCAGATATTGAATCCAGAGGGTTGTCGTCAATGTGGTAGGTTACGTGAACTTCTCTGAGTATATCCAAAGCGCACAACTCTTTAGTCAATCTCCTCAAAGAGTAACACAGACAACGAGTTTCAGTCGCTCACCTCTTATCTTGAAAGGGCAACCTTCCACGCACTGTTTCTTCGGGGTAATAGAACCATCGTATCTGGACATTTGGCGTTCCCCATCGATCTTCCCAAAGCATTTCCAACTGCCCCACCCATTCATTCTGTTGAGTAAACAAATAAAGATCAGCCGACGTGAGGAGTCGTTGTGAAGAGCTCTTCTCGTGTGCACCACGTACCTGTCTATCCTGTTTGTAGGCTTTCTGTGAGGAGTCTCCTAAATAAAACATGGCGAAGTCGCCTTTCCGGAAGTGTAGCAATTCTGTTTCATCCCTCACACGCAGATTGACGGCATCATGTTCAGCATACACGTCTCTGGCATTGATTGTGTCCCCTCGAGCTTCGGAAGGTGGCCTAGCAGCTCGTGTAGAGGAAGATGAAGCTCCTGAGGACTTCTGACGCTTGGAGCTGCTACTGGCACTACTATCCACCCATTCAAAGTAGAAGCTAGCCGCCGCCGCCGCCGACGACGACGAGGGCCCGGTAGAAGACGCCTTGGTTCTTCCTCGTTTTGTCCCCATAATGTCCTTTGGAAGACGCGAACATCCCTGACAAACCTGGCGGGTATATCTTGAGGAGCTTCACAAGGTTGGAAGTGGCGTTGAAGTGGAGCCCTGTTGTGGGCAAGGCATGCGGACGAGATGCTGTCTGTTTTTACGTACGTGTTTGTCTCCTGTAGATGCTCTCTTTCTTCTTTCCCGGCGAAATCAATGATTGTACGGGAAAGAGGAATAGGAGAGAGGGGTTAGTTAATAACTTGAAGTGGACTGCGGACTGCAGCAGTGCACTTTTGCAACTGGAAACTATTCACATAGTTGGAGGAAAACTTGACCATGACGTTGGCCAGGTCGACCATAAATGAAGGTGCTTTTTATGGGCTCACCTATGTGACGCTTCTAGCCGCCGTACTGTTGAACCAAGGAGCTGCTGCTGCTGCAAAGGAGCAGCCACTAAAACGGGATAATGTATACGTCGAGACTACCCTGGGATCTGTCAAAGGTTACGTCGACAACGGTGTCAACGTTTTCAACTCCATTCCATTCGCTCAGCCACCTACTGGCGACTTGAGGTTCAGGGCTCCCCAGCCGGCTAAGCCTTGGGAAGGTGTCTGGGACGCAACGAAACTCAGTTGGGTGTGTCCTCAGCTCAAACTGGACGGAGATCTCCTCTTGGTAAGTAACGATGAATGCAAATTTTGTCTTGCAACTCAATAAGGTGAAAGAATTTGATGCAGGGGAATGAAGATTGTTTGTATCTACATGTCTGGACGCCAAAGAATGCAACCAAAGACTCCAATCTCCCAGTGATGTTCTGGGTAAGTAGATGTTCTGATCGTCGGATTCTTAGAACCATAACTGACTAGTAGAGATGCTTCCTTTCCAGATATTTGGTGGAGGTTACGTGTTGGGTGACGGAGATGAATTCGGATTTTATGATGGAACCAACCTTGCCACCAAGCACAACGTGATTGTCGTAGCCCCGAACTATCGACTGGCTGCCTTTGGATTCCTTGCTCTCCCAGAATTGCAGAAAGAAGACCCTCATGGAAGTACAGGAAATATGGCACTTCTTGACCAACGTATGGCAATGCAATGGGTACAGAACAATGTTGGAAACTTTGGAGGGGACCCATCCAAGGTTGCTATCTTTGGAGAATCTGCCGGGGGCTTCTCTATATGTTGGCATCTTGGGTCGCCAGGAAGCGCTGGTCTATTTCACGCTGCTATAATGGAGAGTGGCACATGCGATGCACCGCAATTTTTCCAAAGCTATGATATAGCGACCAGTTTTGGCAAACTATATTCTCAATCTATCGGCTGTAACAAGACAGGGGACGCACTGCTAAACTGTCTGAGATCTCGATCTACTGAGGACGTTATGAAGAGCCTATTGGATATGCTAAACCCTAATTGGCCGTTCACATCAGGCGGTGAAAGGAGTAGAGGGGTGGAAGTTACGCTTCACGGAGAATTCGCCCAGAACGCGATAAAGTTTGGTGCACACGAACGTTATGGTAGAGGTGGTGTCCGACCAGACGGATCGGTAACTGTAGTCGACATTCCTGTCACTGAGTATCTAAACAATGTATTCGGTAGTGGTATATTAAGCGACGTCCCATACGATGCATCAGGGAGTAGAAAGCTGGGGGCGTCGGTACCACTTCCTGGAATTTCTCCACTTATGGCGTGGGGTCCATGTGTTGATGGAACCGATATAGCTCTCCCGGATGTGCCTTTAAAGATGTTCCAAAAGGGTTCGTTCAATGATGTTCCGACACTCTTCGGCACCAACAAGGATGAAGGCTCAATCTTTGTCCCTGCATTTCCGGTCATCAAGAAGGGTACTCATTTCCCACCTGACACCTATTCCTTTCAGCAACTTCTTCCCAAGTACGTTCATCATTCAGTTTGATCTCCGCGTTCGTTCCTGAGATCTATGGTGTTCCCTTGCAGGTTTTTGGGAGCTTATAAGAATAAAACGTTAATCAACCAGGCAATCGAAAAGATCCTAGAGGAGTATCCTTCTACTATGGGTGGATGGGATAGAGGAAGGGATATGGTGACGGACTATTTCTTTACCTGTGCCAACCGACGAGCGGCAAGAGCTATCTCTTCGAATGGATCTGGAAAAGGAATGTGGTTGTACTACTTCAATCAGAAGTTATCCTGGATTGAGACGTACATTTTTGGAGATGGTCTTTTAGGTAACTACCATACTTCTGAACTAGACTTTGTGTTTGGGAACCAGTGGCCAATTATTCTCCATTCCTTTAACGAGGATGAAAGGCAGCTCTCGAATGAAATGATGAGTTACTGGACGAATATGGCTCGCTTCGGAAACCCCAATTCGCAGTCCACCCAGACAGTTTGGCCAACATATGAATTCAACTCCACGAGTAAGGCGGAAAATTTTATGAACCTGCGAACTCCTCTGCACGCTGACCAAGACTTACAAGGGGAGAAGTGTGACTTCTGGGATGGAATTGTTGCTCTCTTGGAAAGCGGTGGCCAGTATTAGCCAATAAATAATAACCCTAACAAGTTCTGAACCCGTCCGTATTGTTTACCTATCCCATCCTGCACCCTTAACAATGTTCTGGATTATTGCCATATCTCAGGGACAGCATGCGTGCTGGCTGCCAGTGGCTGTCGAACGACTCGAACCCGGACGTTGTTCTCCGCGTGCAACCTGCAGTGCAGAAAGCTCTCGGCACATCCACAGCTTTACATGGATTTGTTAATCCTGTACGCAGGATAGCTGTCTCCATTTCGACGTGACGCATGGGAAGGAACCAAACGAGTGTAGTGTGCGTGTTCGAACTTCGATTGTAACTATGCGAGCAAACTGCCCCCGGAAGAGGCACACGCAGCTTTCAGCTACCGCTGGTTTGCTTTCCTGGGGATTGTGCGCATGGATAGTCCTCCCATACACTTTAGCGGACGACCATGTTCAGGTCGATACAGTGTATGGTCCTGTCAAAGGCAACGTGAAAAATGGAGTCAACGTCTTCAACTCAATCCCCTTCGCCAAACCACCCACGGGGGAACGGCGCTTCAAACCACCAGAACCTCCTGAGGCTTGGGAAGATCCAGTAGACGCCTGGAAGCTGAGTTGGGTTTGTCCCCAAATTAAAATACTTGGGGCAATCTTTTTGGTAAGTTCACCTCCGCGGTCAGGATATGTCACCATCCGTACTTATGCGTGCATACGTCTACAGGGCAACGAAGATTGTCTCTATCTGCACTTGTGGGCGCCGGCGAACGCCACGAAAGAATCCAAACTCCCAGTCATGTTTTGGGTACGCATGTACAACAAGGAGCTTTTTTATTCTTGTCTCTTGTTCTAAGACGCTATGCAATCCCGTTGCTGTTACAGATCTTTGGTGGGGGCTATGTGCTGGGAGACGGAGATGAATTTGGATTCTACGATGGGACTCATTTGGCAAACAAGCATAACGTCATTGTTGTAGCCCCAAATTACCGACTAAATTCGTTAGGTTTTTTGGCATTGCCAGAATTGAAGAACGAAAGTGAACACGGCAGCACGGGCAATCTGGCGCTATTTGACCAGCGGCTTGCAATGAAGTGGGTTCAGCAGAACATCAATGAGTTTGGAGGCGATCCCGCGCGGGTTGCTATATTTGGTGAATCTGCTGGAGGATTTTCGGTGTGCTGGCATCTCGGCTCTCCGGCAAGTTCTGGCTTATTCCATGCTGCTATCATGGAAAGTGGCACATGCGATGCCCCTCAATTCTTCCAATCTTATTCCTACGCAACATCTTTCGGTGAGAAGTTTGCAGAATCCGTGGGATGCAAAGAAGCTGGGCCGAGTCGCTTGCAATGTTTACGGTCACTTTCCACGGAACATCTGATGAAGAGCGTCTTTCTTATGCTGGATCCTAATTGGCCGAATGTTCTTGTGGACAAGGCGAATGCCGTACCGAGTGTAGATGTAACTTTACGGGGTGCTCTTGCTGAGCGAGCTATTGAGAGTGGATACCATCAGGGGGATTGGTCCAGCGACGAGGGAATACAGTTACAGGGAATAGCTATGGACGAATATCTAGAGTTGGTGTTTGGACTTCGCGCTGGTGATTTGCTCGGTAAAACGTATCATAGGAATCTTGGCTTACGAATTCCTCTTCCAGCGTTATCGCCGGCAATGGCGTTTGGACCATGTGTAGACGGTACAGAAGTAGCTCTACCTGCTCGCCCGCTAGAAATGTTTCGGAAGGGAAAGTTTAACGATGTGCCAACAATATTTGGCACCAATAAAGATGAAGGGTCTATTTTTGCTCCTTTCGTACCAATAATCAAGAAGGGGGCTTGGTTTCCTTCTGGAACTCACAGCATTAAGTTGGCAATGAAAAAGTACGTACCTTTTATGGTTGAGATTTAGGTTTGGCATTGTGTCACTTACTGTGGTTCCCTTTCAGATTCTTCAACATGTATAAGAATGCTTCTCTAGTCGATGAAGCGGTGGATGAATTGGTGAAGGAATATCCCAAGAAAGATTACGAGTGGAACGATTGGGGTAGAGTAGCGGACATTATTACCGATTACTTCTTCACTTGCGCAAATCGCCGAGCTGTCCGCGCGGTTGTATTAAACGGCTCTCCAAAGAACGGACACTATCTTTATGAATTCAATCAAAAACTACAGTGGATAGAGTCGTGGATTTTCGGCCATGGCCTTTTAGGTAAGGATTGCCATGTTTCTCGAATATAGGCAATAGATAAACTTATTGCGTTGAGTGTTGCAGGAAATTATCATACGTCAGAGTTAGACATGGTATTTGACAACCAATGGCCACCAATCCTTCATTCCTTCAACAAGAATGAGAAGAAACTGTCGGCCAGGATGATGCAGTATTGGACCAACATGGCGAGATTTGCGTCACCGAATCAAGATGCTGAAACGATGTGGCCGAAATATACCTTCGGAAACGGTTCGAACGACGAGGACCAACACTATATGAACCTGAGGATTCCGCTTAAGCCGGATCGAGGATTACGGCAAAAGAAATGTGACTTCTGGGATAGCATTGTGGCCAAATTGCAGTCAGGTGGAGAGTATTGAATTCAATACAGACTTAGCACCAAAATGTACAAGTTGTGCTTGAGTGCTTCTGCACATTACTTCTACCGGAAATGCCATTGAACGTACTGTATTCAGCCTGCATACGTAGTATAGACCATCTCCTCGTTCCACCATTTTCCATTAATTTGCTGAATTGCTTGATTGGAACAGCGGGACGCGAATGCGCCCCCTCGATGTGATCCAAAAAGAAGGCTATAGGGGTAGTTATACTGACTCTCTTGCAAGATTCGCTAATGAATCTGTTTTTAAGTGTTCAATACATATGCACTTACGACGACGAAAATGTGACTGATGGCCCACCGGCAGTTGGATGTAGGATCATCATCTGCATTATCACCACTGAAGTCAGAGAAACTTTATCCCCGTCGTTTCAAGATACGACGAAGACTATCACCACCGTGGTCCGGAAGAATCCATCACCGGTATCCCAAGATCATGAAATTGATTGCGAAGACGCTGAAAAGGGTAAGAAGTATACAAAATGTAGTATCTGCAAGGCGCCATCATGCACTATTGTTCGTGATTGTCCAGGGTTCACATAACTCTCTACTCAGAACATACAACAAATAAAAAGGAAGTTTCGTCAGTGGAAGTTACCCTGGAAGGTAACGCTCCTTTGGATGACACTCCGACTGTTTGTAGTTTACCACTGTTACTATGTCGCTGCCTATGGGCACAGCAGCGGAGAATAGCGATTCCGAATAAAAATACTCCACCAGGAGTCCACCTCACGTCAGCAGCTTTTGTTCGATATTTTTCTTAGTATAGGATACTGACTCGTGCAAGAGCTGATACAGAGAACGACTCTGAAGAAGAAGCGAAAACGAGCTCAGGTAAGAAACCTGTGTTCTCATCATTCCATTCATGAGGCACCTCTATTAATGGTACGATTGCGGACCGTGGGTCCCACGACGAAAGTATGCACGGAGACGAAACTGAGGAACACTTGGACTGAGTTCTGGGAACCAATTCTTACAGTTTTCCATTGAAGCGCAGACAGTTTATGAATAACACGACAACTATACGTTATGTCAGTTTTTCTTGCAGACTGTGCGTGACGGTTATATGCAAACGGACTGTTGCAACAGTGATTGCGAGTTCAACTTATAACTTGTTCTAGAAAACCCCGAAGTCAGCCTGACTTCCCGGCCGGTGGGCTATCTGTCATGTTTGTGTGTGTGCCTGACTTAGTCAGGTGACTCCCTAGAAAATTGGCTCAACTGTAAAAGATCAAAGTCCAATTTAATGATTCTCAATTCCAATTGTGTTTGCATAAGCAATTAAACCCTCATGAAAGAATTGCACTCGTACCTGAATTTTTGTTTAACAAGGTTCGCACTTAGAACGAAAGCAACAGCCACAGCTCAGAGCACGGGAAGGTCTTTTTGATTCGATGCCTCTCAAAGTCCCCCTTACGTTTGGCTACGGATTCGCGATAGTAGTATGGTCTCCTTTCTCTTTGCCCTGGAGACTGCCTACAGCGGTACAACTTGTACAACATCAATAACTTTCCTTCCTCAACCCGATGTCAACGTCAACAGTCCGGGGAAGTTACGAAGGTGTTTCATGTGAGGTTGCTTCCCTGAAATTTCGTCAGTATGCAGATCTGGAACATTAGAGAAGGACTCAGAAGGCGGAGTCAGTGCTGATTCAAGTAGGACAGGGAAGGCTGCTTGATGAGTTTTGGATTAACGTGCCTTGCTATAATTGCAGAGGTTTTAGGAAAAGTACCGAAAGGTACTTCCCGTTGAAGACGTGTCTATACCAGGTTCGATTTCATCGCTCGTTATGAGCCCACTAAGGCACGAGTTGTTTTCCAATTCACTGTGTATGTGCTTCGCAGATGCTCAACACATTGGGTATGGTTTCGACTTTAACAAATTCCCAACGTAAACGCCTGGATAGGACTCGTACAGAGACATGGTGTTACAAAATATATCATGTACGAAGATTACATTGACATTGAATGGGGAGTGCCGCCCATACCGGTACGCCGGACCGACATCGAAATCTTCCACTAACAACCCGTTACATCCACTCCCGGGCGATACTCCAAGCGATGCCGGGTTTGTCAAGGAGTGCGTGGCTCCAAACCTTTGGTGAAAGAGTTCGTTGATGAGTTCCGCAGGTGTGGGAAGGGACTCAAGGCAGAAGAAGCTACAACGATGGTTGGCCCTGAAATAGCTCTTCAGTTTGCACTCGGGGTCTTGAGACGGGTACGAAGCTCAGATCAACGGGTTGGGTAGAACAATAGTCAAATCCCCATAGAAATTACATGGAAATCCTCGTAGCCATTTTCAGTACAATAAGTACAGCTCCTGCCGGCAACGTGCAATGTCCCGTTGATATGCCTGGAGGGATTCGTGTATACCAGCACCAGCCGTTGTCGTCCCCGAGAAAAGGTACAGAAAATATCGAAACGTAGTCCTCTTAAACAGCTAGAGACGGAGAGTACGTTAAACAAATATCACTGATGAGCGGCTTCATTTTTGAAAATATCTAAACGTACAGCTTAAGCAGGTAGAGGGCGAGACAACGTTAAACAAACAAATGTCGTTGATAAACGGTTTTGGGTACAATGATGCATTTTGTGTTCACATAACGAGCTCAATGAAGGAGAAATAGTGGAATGTGAGTTCACCCCACATGGCCTCGCGTAGCATAACGACTAGATTTCTTCCGTACTCCTATTCAAACTGGTAGAGATCTGCAGATCTGGACACAAATTTGTCCTCAGATGTCGTACAGCGCGAAATTGACGCAGCGGTTGTCCACTCCAAAAGTGCAGTGTGGGCTTCTACTCCCATTCTCATATACTAATTAACCAATTATCAATCATGGGAGCTGCTCTTCATGGGTCTGAAATTCGGAAATATTTGCAACGCTGAAGTAATTGGAACGTGTTGCGAGAGACTCCCACCAAGGACAGGCGATTATACAGGCCCAATTGTATCCCTTTTGACGTTGTCAGAAGTCCCCTCTAGTAGCGAGCTTTTCCTTGATATCCATATGACATGGAAAGCTGGCACGAGACCAGTGGAGACAGTTACTACAATTTGCAGCCTCGCCATCGAACCAGGAGCGAAGTATCACAATCCAAAAACCACTAGACTGTGCTTCCTCCTACCGATAGACAACTGTCCGTAGTGGCAGCGTTGTAAGACATATCGAGTATTAGAAGATAACAGATAGTGAAACATCAACCACCCTCCTCAGAAGTAACTGTATCAGGTCCAGTGTTTGCTCTGTGCCGTGAGATGTGTTGGATGCCGTGGAACAGACGCTCGTGAGCAATGCCCTCGTCCGTTTCTCCGTGTGCCCCATGCTCTATGTGCCCTAGTGTAGGTGGACTGTCTCCTCGAGGCACCGGGACCGAGAGGGTGCGCCTATGGCCTTCTGAGGGAGACGACGAAGAATGAGATACACTAAACGGGAACTCTTCGCTTTCGGATTTTGATTTTTGGGGAGGCCCGTGGGAATTTTCATAATCTGCCCGGGTCCCCGACACAAATAATTGCTTCTGTGTGGGGTCGTTTACTTGAGAGCTATTCCCTTTAGTTGCGCCGTCGAATTGCCTAAACATCCGAGTTAATTTTCCGTCTTCCTCCAAGTCGCCGAGGCGCCCGTCTACGTTCGCATTCTGAAGGAAATACACCTTGAAAAGAGAATAGCAAGCACTGACAACGGAGATCAATAAGGGTCCGATCACGGCTCCTTGCAGCCCCAGCGTATAAAATCCACCCAAGATGCTGAGCCCCACAAGGAAATGGTGGATCTGTTGCATCTCTTCATACATGTAACTATCACCATACCACAGCCAAAGAAAATGACAGCTCCAAAAAATTCCAGCGGACACGATTCCTCGGCTAAGCATGAGGAAACAAGCCGCAGGCAAAGCAACCAGCCAATTGGGCATAAATGGTATAACGGCTGATAACGTCGCTAGTAGAGTGGACGTATACGCAAAAGGAGCCTCGAAAACGTCAAACAGCAGCCACGTGAATAGCCCATGGTAAAGGGAAACTTTAATGTTTATCACAAAGACCTGTTGAACACAATTTGAAAGATCGGTGCGCACACGTTCCAACTCTTGGTCCTCCAGGAAATCGAACATCATCGTCATCCAATCTCTTCTTGCGGAGAGCAAATAATAGAGAAACGAGAGGAAAAGGAAAAACGACACCATGAACTGCGTCACTGAAGCAGTCGCTTGAAAGAAATGGCGGCCTGCTAATGTCAGTGCAGCAGATACATGTGTTAGTATGGAGCTCATTGACTCCGCCACTCGTTCCCACCCGGGAAGTGGCATTCGCAGAATGAGAGCGACTACTCGCTCGTAAAAGGTTCCTTTTCCTTGGGTGCTTTCCCCCAGACTCGCGTGCTCCGCTGTGGATGAGGTAACGTTTGCAACAAGTGCCTGATATACCTCCATCCAGCATCGAGGGTGCAAAAGAAAAGGGCGTTTGAAGAGTTCTTCAATGATGAACGCTGTGCGGGCTAGCCAATACCGCGCCGGGTTCTGAGTCTCACTGATGTTGGCATACTGTTCGGGACCTGGTCCTAGTTCGCAGAACGGCCTTTCATTTGTGTTACGTTTTCCAGTAGAGTCAGTGATAATTGTGTTCGAAGCCCGTTTGGTCCGAGAGGCATTAGCGCTGCCCACGGCAGCAACCTCAAAAGCAGAAGAGTTCTTAAGTTCATCCGTTGCATTCTTTGAGGATTGATCCGTAGAGCTCCGGTTGGGCTGTAGGGTCTCGCGAGAGGTGGAAGGACCGGCCACACTCTCGTAGGTGTTCTCCGAATGGTCGACGTTACTGGTCTTCTGTACTATTGTTTCATTGAATTCTCTGATAATTCCCCAGACTTGTCGTGCAGTAGTCGTTTCGTTTGGCCACGATGGTTCCATCCAATCAAATGATGTTTCGATCAGCTCATTAACAGAATTAACAGACCACCAAGGACTGTAACCAGTCAAGTTAGACGTATACGTATACGGCATTGAAGAGTTATGGATCGAAAGAATGACGTCAAGTCGGTCTCCTACTTTGAGTTTTGTCTCGGAGAAGAAAGTATAGGTTTCCATCGCACATTGCAGTGCAAATACGAAGAAGAACACTATACCGCAAACAGTGAGTACCGAAATTAAACACAGAGAGACAAACGAATCAGAATATTCGGCCGCTTGGTCGGCTACTTGTTTCCTCCAGGAGTAGATGAGTCTCATCGTGAGACTAGAAGACTGCCGGCCCAACTTTTGATTCGACTCTTGTTGCGGTGAGGCTGGTTGTTTACCAAAGCGAATCAATCGATTTTGGACGATCCACCCCACAGCGGAGTCCATGAAATTTCCGACGTTGCTCCTGTAGCGCTTCGTGCAATGCCACAAGTAACATATCATGAAATTCAGTTGGTAGATGAGAAAGAATCCGCCGATGGCGTAGAGTACGAACTGCAAGCGTCTAGCGAAGATATAAAAACCTAGCAACAAAGTCTAACACCAGCTGAGGACAGATACGTACCCACGGATTACCCCACATGATCCGGGCGACGTAGGCTACACCAAGGACCATCCACCATAAACCGCTTCCCGTCGTGGGATGAAGAGATGGAGAAGACGTTGGAGTTTCGCCGACGCCACTCGAGGATACTCTATTTGAAGCCCCTGTAGGTTGAGGATTCAAGCGCCGATCGGTTCCATGTTTGAGATATGATATTCCCGACTCCCGAGATGCGACAGACTTCCATCCTGCCGATTCTCTTAAATGTCTGGGGGTATAATTATTGCCGTCCAGTTCAGAGTATCGAGAAGGTAACTGGTTTGTGAACGCGACGCCGCGTTGACGAGGAGGACGACCATGACCCATATTGGTTTCAGGAGTATGTCCATATGCCTTGCTATCGTGTGAATGCTTGGAACGACTTGTTTTCTTCGACGATTGTCTGAGAGAGGTGTGGGGCGTTTTTTTACTGGATGCTTTCGAACTTTTGTCTTTATGGTTATCAGTAATTTGGCGCCGAGTAGCGTTCTGAGGTTTTCTCCGCGGGCTAAAAAACGACCCATCATACCCTAGCTGTTCTCTCATAAACGCCATTTGTGCTGACAAGGCAGCCACCCACGTTCCCATATATTTTTCCACGTATTCAACAACCATCCTGACTTTATCCCCGAACAGCATATAGTAGACGTGAAACACATAGTCCTTGCAGTCGCGGAAAAACTCTACCGGCCACTGTGCCATATGTATGAGAAAGAACGTGTCCTCTTGCTGAAGTGATGTTCTCAAAACATTGGTTAAGTTTTCTTTGATATTCCACAGAGCTAAGCTGCATAGGAGCGCCCAAAAGAGCGGCCATAAGTAATAGTAGAAGATTTGGAAGTTATAGTACATGAGAACGGCGATAATGGTGAAGACGGCATTGCTAATGATAATCGTCAAGGCCAAATTCCGGATGCTGAGGAATCGTCGAACATACCGCAAGAGCCTGTCATCCAAATTCATTTCTTGAGCCTGAGATTGTGCATGGAAAGGTGTCGAATTACCAGATGTGTGTTGATCTCCGTATGTCGATGAATGTACCGTTCGCGATTCCATGTCATCTTCAGCTCCTCCCTCGTCTTCATCGCCACCGACGCCTGTCAGAGCGGCCCTATCGACTGTATCACCACCACTGAGGGTCCTATATCGCTCAAAAGATGACCCTAATGACGTCGTACGAGTATGCTGCATGGAACCAGGAAAGCGCCCGTTGGGTGTCAATGTATCACCTTCCTCATTCTCCTCTCTGATTATCTCGTACGTCCGGACGCTTTTATGGGAGCTCATGGTACCACGAGAGCCTGATGGCGTCTATCCAGGGTCCGTATATCTCTGTATATAAGGCCTCAAAGAGAGGGTCAAGGAGGAGCACATTGAAGATGGGAGACAGTCATGTACAAGGCCACTTTCCACGTTCTCTGGGAGGTTGTCAAGTCCGTATTTATAGTTGATCTCTCTTAATTATTCATTTATTTACGTGGTAGAGAAAATGTCAACGCCAGAGCGTCAGCCATCACTACGTAATAAGACGGAAGCCGTCACCGCGGCTTCCAGTCTTCAACAAGATCATGGCGCCTCCATCTCTACCCCTTCTGGAGGCGATGCCGGGGCTCAAACGGCGGTTCGCTCGCCGCAGAGTCCCGTGTTGACGTCGGCGCTACACTCCAAACACAGGACTGAAAGGGACATGACGCCGAGTTTCTCGTCGTGCCGACTGCGTGGAGGAGAGAGTAGTGAGGAAGAGCAACCCACGTTCAGGAAATATGTGGATCAATTGACTGTAAAACTTTATGTGGACTGGGATGGGAATGAAGGACTGCGCATAGCTCCTGTCCATTCGTGGCAGAGACCTCGTACGTGTCAACACCATGCTCTCGACGGGTTACAGGATCTAACTTGAGTGGATGGTGCAGGTAATGAACAAGCCCAAGCCTTTGTGATACGTAACACGAATAGCTGCGTTCGCGGAATTAAGAAAGGAGACTTTCTTATCGAAATTGGGTCTCATGATGTACGAAAATGCTCGTTTCGGGAAGTTCAGGCATTGCTGAAAGAATCCCCGAAACCCATCCATTTAGTGTTCGAACGGAAATTTAAGTTACCAGATGAGATCAACTTTGGTAAGATTTGTGCACTTTACCTAAACCCACTGCAAGAATTTCACCTAGGCCTCTTTACTGTTCAACAGAGAACGAGCACTACGCATTGCATGAGTTGGTGGAACAGGCACGTGAATTGATCATCGTACACGGCGATCATCGTCAAATAGAGTCGGCAATTCCAGGTATATATATATACATTCATAGTACATATGGGACAAAAAGAAGACTACTGATCTGATCTTTGGCATGTGCGCCTTTCTGTATGCAGATCAACATAGTTGCAAGACAGAACTAAACGATGAATTACAGAGGATCAATGGTGAGATTAAACGCTATAATGAAATCCGGAAGAAGGGATACGAGGAGGATTTTTTCCTAAAATCACTGAGAGATGAGGCCGCGGAGCTCCGATCCAGACTCAAACGTGCTACTGATGAAAAGAAACAATTAGCAGAGGAAGTGAAGAATACAGAAAAGCAAAAAGAGCTTACTTTGTATGCATCTAAAGGAGTCGAAGCACAAGTTCAGCAGATGGCTCATGCTTATCGTGGTCTACTAGAAGAATCCTCTGAGAAGGACAAACCCAGTGAAGCTAGTTATGGGAAGGGAAAAGATTATTGTGGTTGGGGAGCGGAGCAGATTACGGCATTAAAGCAACTTGAAAAAATTCGAGCCAAGCTAAAGGCTGTTGCGTCCAGTGCGTGTTCTATTCAACAAGATCGGAGCAATGCTATTTCTGCTGGTGACAGGAGCCAGCGCAGTCAGCGTAACAAGTGTCGATCATTGTGGTTCTTTATGGACACGCAGTGCAAGCAATCTATCATAAACCTTGCGAATCAAGTGAATCAGATGGCGACTGACTATTGGTTTCTCACCTTCCAAGATACAGCTGATGAGCCCATTCTTTCTATAGATTTAATCCCATCGCGCTTGGATCCGGGTTCGCAATTTAAGAATGAGCTGCAGTACAAAAGCCAAACGGACATGGGCTTGCTCCGCTATGCCTTTCGTGTGATACGGTGTAACACGATAGAACTAGCTGGCCGTTGCAAGTCTACAATGACGGCGATTAGCGAAGATATTGCTGCTTTAGTAGATAGCAGTGCCGACGACTTGCATATGGATTGGAACAATACTATCCCTAGCTGAAACGTGTGTTGTTGGGCTATGTGATCGTGGTGTTCGAGCTCTCTGCTTTGGCCTCTTCACTAAGTATCTGCTCCACTGCAACACTGCCGAATTCTTTGTTCCACTTGATGTACTCTGTGAGCTCGGACTCAGCGACAGACTTGGGGATCTGCGGAAATGCCTCAGCAAAGTCACTCATAGCGATGGGGGGCATCATATCTGGGGTGACATTGGAAATGTCGTCGAGCTGTTGAAGCTTTCGCCGTACTGGACCCATTGCCGCTTCGCGACACAGTTGGGCAATATCGGATCCAGAATATCCTGCATTGTACGAACGCATATTCGACAATGGATGTCGCGATTCTGCAGTACATACGAGATCAGATCTTCCTCACCTTGAGTCCGTTTCACGATACTCTGAACGTCCTCTTCGGTCAGTGTGTTCTCGTTATGACGAAGGAGGTTCTTTACGAGAGTCTCTCTTCCCTTAGTGTCAGGCAATGGGATGTAGAGGCGTTTAACAAACCTCCTTCGAGCTGCCTCATCCAGCTCTTGTGGGCGATTTGTTGCCCCAACGACCAGCACTTGGTCGCTGCTCTTCGTGCCGGCTCCGTCCAGATTAACCAAGAATTCCGTTTTTATTCTCCGAGATGATTCGTTCTCATTTTCTCTGGAAAATACATGCGTAAATTCACCTGACAACTACAGAGTGTGGTCGAGGTCGACTTACGAACGCGAGGTGAGCAAGGAGTCTACTTCGTCAATGAAAATAACTGATGGCTGTTTCCACGTTGCTACGGCAAACAAGGCACAAACCATTTTCTCGGCTTCTCCAATCCACTTGGATGTTAGAGCTGAGGCAGATATGGAGAAGAACGTGGCGTCGCATTGATGGGCTATTGCCTTTCCTATCAACGTTTTTCCAGTTCCAGGAGGCCCGAATAGTAACAAGCCTTTGGAGATAGATCTCAATCCTGTGAAGAGGTCAGGACGTTTCATGGGCCAGACTACCATCTCTATGACATTACGTTTTGCGTGTTGAAGTCCAGCTGCGTTGTCAGTTGCTCATAAGGGGACGATTTGTCGGTGGATCTGTCGCGTGCTCGTTACTTACCAATATCATCGAATGTAACCGACTCTCCAGAGTCCATGATTTGATTAATGATCAATTTGATCATGCGAGGCTCGATGCCTTCCAGTTCTGGAGGGAGTTCTTCTCCTTCCTGCAAGAAGCTGTAGTCGTCGTCCGTTTCCGACTCCCCGTTGCCCGAATTCGCTGGTGCTTTTCGCTGCGATTTCCTGCTAATGTTCTTGGCTGCTGTGTCGATGCTATCATCGGGAGTCGCTGACGCTCCTTTGCGCGTAGGTGGAACGAACTTCCGTTTCCCAGTGGCGCTGTTGTATTGCTCACTTCCGTTACTTCTTGGTGGTGCAGCAGTCACTCCTTTTTGTCGGGTTTGGTAGCTTAGCTGTTCCCGAGCAGAAACGAACGATCCCGCGGGGGCGCCATTAAGAGTTGTTTCATTCAGAGTGATTCCAACCGCGTCTCTGTCGGCAGCGGTTTTTGGGTCGGTCGGCTTCGCGGCATTCCAACCAGCATTCTGCAAAATGTGCATATCAAATTCGTAGCAAGCCTCCGCAACGCTTTTTACAAAAAAGGGAGGTTAGACGTACCAGCAATCTATCCCAAGGCAAACGTGCTTCTTTCAGTAGTGCTGGATCACAACAGTGTAGACACTCTTCTATCGAAAACTCTTCAAGCGCAGCGCAAAAAGCGCTCTTTCCCTGCTTGGCGTTCAATTCTTGGGAAACAGAAACGTTTTCCAGGGCACTCCGTAACATGTTTACCCCATCTCGAACGATTTCGTCCTTCTCTTCGATATTTCCGTCGAGGTATCGGGCATACTTCAGCTTACACTGCTGAATCTGGAACGTCGGAAGAAGTCTCTGGGACACTGGACAGGTCTTCCTCCACCCTGTTTGCAGAAACAATATCATTTCAAATAGCGCCGTCATTTTTTGATCATACGAGGAATCTGTGCTTTCTATTATCGAAAGGAGTGTCCAGTACCATTTCCTGTAACCTATCCACTTGTCATTCGTCGATACTTCCTCCGTGCCATGTCGTGCTGTAGTCGGACGATACTGCTTCGTTCCTTTGTGCCAATCCGTCGGAGGCCAAGTTTTATTAGACGTAGGCTTGAGAGAAGACTCGGTTTTATTTGCGAAATATATTAGAGCATCGTGCTCGTTTTCCTCGTCGAAAAGGGAGTCCTCATCGTACAGATCTTCATCAAGCCGTAGGAGTTCGCTGTTTTTCGGCAGCTGATCCCTTACCCAGTCATGGGGCAATAGGTCTGCATCCTGCAACTCAGGAGAATCGCTATTCATACTGTAATGTAGACAAACGCCCAATCTAAAATTCCTCTTTTTGTTCCAAGAGCTCACTGAGTACGCATACCCACAATGTTAGCAAAACTAGGGAATCCGAGGGGTTATTTTAAGTGTACCCATCTCTTGCTAAGGGTATTTGCAGGTTCTGTGGTATCAAACGCTGTCAAGAAAACGAACTGCATTCCTCCAATTTGAATTCCTCGTTTGTGAAGTTGCAAGTTGAAAGGCGGTAGCCTTCAAAAGTTACCCGTGTTTGCTTGGGCAACTTTGCCTGGTTGCATGAGGGTAGGGAAAGAGATTTACCCGGATGGCACCCAAAGATTGGTATTCTATCAGTCCGTTGCATTCACTGTGCGCCAAGGAAGTGAGTGGAATAAAAGTACCAGTGGTAGGGTACAATGTGCAATTTCATGGAATCACACGGAGAATAAATGGTTGCGATGAGAGGACCAGCAATCGTATGCAACGAGTTGACCTAGCTAACTGGGACAATCGCTCACGAGGTAGAGCATAAATGCATGGATGGCGATGATAAGGAGCCCAGCTATTCACGCAATGACTTTGCCCGAGCTTTTCTTTCAATGTGCATACATGCATGCTGACGTCATGACTGTCGACAGTGTCGAGCAAGTCCCTTCTCCCGCAACGCAATGTGTCGCAACCCCAGAATCCGTTGGAATTGTGGATTGTTCGGATCGGAACGGCTGCAAACGTAATGCATGTATCACAGTATTTGTGAGGGTTCCACATCCAACTGGTCTGCCCGCTAAATATGTAGAGGGGAGAAACGAGATGCAGGAACGATCTTCTGACGTGTTGGGTACTCATGGACACCCCCATCTTGCTTTGCTCGCATGTTGTAGGAGCTCATGCAATCTTACAACTGCATTTCCGTTTTTGCATAATCAATGGATTCATAACCGTTCGGAAGACTGCATCTCGGTATTTGACGCGCCGATTGTTGAAACTGTGGATACTGAAGCGATTCTGGCCGATTGTTGACACTGAGCCATCTACTTGCGCACATGCTCCACATGGAACGGGACGCAAGGAACTTTATACACACTCCAGCTGTATAATGTGTGTATGAGACCCAATGTGTTCTGTTCCTCTCTGCTCCTCTTTTGATGGTCGGCTGATAACGTGAGGGTCCATGACTGCTAAGCTAGTAACAATGTTTCGATTCTCTGCATGGACTGTATTCGGACACCTGCCAGGAGACACCGCAATGTACATGACTAACACAACAGTCCTCGTGGAGCCCGACGGTGGAAGGCTCACTGGTTGGAGAAGTACGAACGTTGGGCAGTAACCCCTTCAGCGCCCTCAACCAGGTCTAGACTGATTGATATGCACAACATGTGCGTAATGCTCCTGATTGGTGTTGCGAACGAAATGGTCTACACAGCAGGATCTACTCGTATAAGTTGTGCTGGGTGCTCGGCATGTGTCTCCCCACCCGTTTTGAAAATTCATGCCCTGTTCTTGGTAGGTATTAATGTGGAAGAGTTGGATCGAAGACGCATATCAGATAAAGTCTCGAGGGGATCACAATACGTGCTTGCATCAAAGTTCGATCAAACAGTGCAGAGTCGCTTTCCAAGCCACAACCGGACCAGTGCGACCACATAGCAATCGCATTCCATCATTCTCCTCTTGTTGTCTTCACAAGAGGGGAAGCAGTTCCAAGAACAAAAAGGCGACAAAGTTGCGATCAGTAAGCTGCGATCGTTTATTATTGCCATTTCCTGCAAGATGCGCAGTATTTCAGAAGCGCTAAAGTTATAGGAGTGGTAGTTTTCGATCAGCTATTGATGGGAACTGGAAACACTCCTGTAGCCATGCAGAGTAGCGCTGTACTCTCTGGTGGCCGACGCTCGTAGGAGCTACTGCTAGCCAATGTGTGTAGGGTGTTAAGAGAACACACACAGAGGCGACAGTGGGTAAAGAGGAGCTGAGGATGAAAAGTTCTCTCTTCTTCACTTCTACGAGCAAGTCAGACGAAAGTCGAAACGTGAGCCTGCGCTCCACCCCAATCGGGTGAAGCAGGCTAAGTGGGTATGGTTTGTATTGCTTATCCTGTGAGATATTGCATACACCGACACACACATGTAGCAGCGGCCTGGGCGAGTGTTACCCCTCGTTTTGCAACTGAACGAGCGTTGGGTTCATTTGCGCCAACCCTGCTTCGAAGATTGCCTATGATTGTTAAACTGTCGATTCGGTTTCGAAAGAAATTTTCGTCGTGAGTTAACAGTCTTTGCAATCTCCGGGGAATGTTGCAAGAAGGCTACAGGAAATGAAGTTGGTCAAAAGCCACTCTTTTGACTTCTTCAGAAAGGCTCAATCTGCCTTGGTTTTCTATCGTATATGCTGTATCGAAAATCACTCGATTCTCGATGAAACATCCTCTCACATTCTCTGTGTGAGTGTGGTGTATCGTATACCAGGTTATACTGTCAACTTGGGAAAAGTCATCTCCCTGGGGGACAGATAAACTTGGTATGCGATGTACGATAGAAACCTGGTTGATCCTGCCAGTAGTCATACGCTTGTCTCAAAGATTAAGCCATGCATGTCTAAGTATAAGCCTTTATACGGTGAAACTGCGAATGGCTCATTATATCAGTTATAGTTTCTTTGATAGTCCCTCTACATGGATAACCGTAGTAATTCTAGAGCTAATACATGCGCTAACCCCCTGTCAAGGGTGTATTTATTAGATACTAACCAACATTTTGGGTGAATCATAATAACTGAACGAATCGCTGTTGCAGCGATGTTTCATTCAAGTTTCTGCCCTATCAGCTTTCGATGGTAGGGTATTGGCCTACCATGGCTTTAACGGGTAACGGAGAATTAGGGTTCGATTCCGGAGAGGGAG
>LVLI01001883.1:0-11193 GCA_001687465.1 Halocafeteria seosinensis | reverse complement strand
GGTATAAGGAGGACCAAGGACTTTTGGCGTACCTGAATATCATAGGCTGGCTCAAATTGCCGAAGTAGGAGCAAGTCATTAGGGTCTCGTTCGCGGTCAGATCCATCAGACATGAAGCTACTAGAGAGGTCATTGTAGTGGGATAAACCTGGAGTCCCCTGGTCTCCGAAAAAGGTCACTTGCCGACGATCTCCCGCTGGAGAACCCTGACGCGAGGACGAAGAAGGTGGTGTCTTGGGACTTGCCGCCTCCTCGGTGTGATATGGAGAAGAAGATGACATATTGAACGGCAATATAGGACACTCAAACCTCACTGTGCATTGGCCAAGACAAAACAATGCGTGGGGTACCAAATATACAAGTATTGTCGAACCTGGACGTTATGTGAACTCAAACTGAGCCTACCGAAGAGCCGGTGGCGTGGGTGGCATAAAAAAGAGGCCAATGACTAGGAGTTATACGTCAACTCTTTTTTTTATGCCACCCACGTAGAGACGACGACGAAGATGTGACGTAGAGATTCCCAAGAATTTGCGACATCTTGTTCTCACATTCGTAATTCCATGGAATGCAACCACGTTTAATCTACCGAGAAAACGTTTCTTTCTCTTTGTAGCACCTCCTGAAGATTCCATATGGTCGAGCCGTTAGAAATGTTGCTCACGAAGCGTCGATGCCGACCACGCATATCGCCGGGGCAATCGACGCGTCAAAACGATCCAACAAGTGGCTTGAGACGAGCAGGACCCGCTCGCACAATATCGCAAGAAGCCGCCGCCATGGCTCGCGGAGAACGCGCTTACAGGAAACGATCGGACTCCCGGATGCGAACTACGAAGGCTACTGGAACAAACCAAAGCTACAAAAACACCTGGGCAAGATGTTGCAGAGGATAGCTACACGGACTTTGGAACGGACACTGAACCAAAAGCAGAAAGCGTTACTGACAGCATGCCAAACGGACGGAACAGCAGCATGGCTATGCGCAGCACCAAGGAAAGGATTTGCACTAACCGACACCGAGTACATGGTAACACTGCGCCTACGCCTAGGGCTCCCCCAAACTAACCTGTTTACGGGGCCATCCGGTGAATGCTGTGGAGAAGGACCGATCGATGAGCTGCTGCACACCACGCACTGGGGTGCGGCAAAGAAGGGAACGCCACGCAAAGGATCCGCCGTCATGACGGGATAGCAGTGGAACTGGAGAACTACATCCGCATGAGTCAAATGCCAGAGGAGAGAGAGGTGCTCGTAGACCCGCGAAACGAAGGAGAGGCGAGGCCAGTAATGGACCTGGTAGCAAAGGGCCCAACGAGCACACTGTTCGTCGATGTGACAGTGCCAAACCCGCTCATGGGAGACGGACTAGCCAGGACAGCGGGAAGACCTCGCGGCAGAAGCGGACAAAATACGGGCATAGGGCACCTGAGGGACCACCGCACGAAAATTATCCCGTCCGCGATAGAGGCGAGGCGGCTTCGAGGAAGACGCAATCAAGTTCCTTAAGAGAATTGCCAGGAAAGCACCGGGCTCCCGCTGGGGAACAAGGGAGATGCGGAACTTCCGCAAGCTGATGACGGCCAAACTGTCAGTCACGCTGATGCGCCACAACGTGAAGATCAAGATGTTGGACCGGTTCCAGGGAGGGTTCACCCCTCACGTAGCTAGTGACAGTGAGAGACCGGGTAAAAACATCGCTTGTTTACGAAGTCCGCCGTGGACACACCCGCTATGTGTGTGTGTGTGTGTGTGTGTGTGTCCATTACTGGCCTCGCTTCTTTCCTAATGTGAAACAACGCTGAGCCGTGACGCAGCCGTCCACGGCATATATACCCGCTGGCTGTATTGCTTCGATATCGGATCTTCCCTTCTTGGTTACGCTCTTACCTGCAACTAACCACCAGTACCAGTGGTTAAATGGCATCGACGTAGAGTGTGAGCCTTCGGGGCGGCAGTATATGCTTGTTTTGGATGCATTTGTGAATGTTTCGGAAGGTATAAAACGGTAGGTATTGGATGTGACTGATAGCCCACCGGCATTGGTGTACTGTTGTACCGTTCGCCAGCGTAACCAGATACATACCATATACTCAACAACACTGTTACTGGAAAATTCAACAGGAAGTTGCTTCAGGATGTGTTAAACGATTTACACACTACACACAGGACAATGTCGATGGAAGAAGTTAGTGGGCATTGCGCAGTCACCAACAAAAAAATCCCGGTGGTATCTCCGAGAGCATACGCCTGACGACCATCGCAGGTTTACACTCCCTTACATCTGCGTTCGCAAGCTCCGACGGCTTACCGTCAATAATGAGCATATTAAGTATGGCTATGGGTCCATCGTCGCAACGCTTCGATGTGCACTTCGCGTTTTCACCCGCCTACACTCCGTCTGACCTCGGTGGGGCTGCAAATGATACCGGTCACATGGAATGCACCTTCGAAACCCTCGGCGACTATATGTCCCAGGAGGACACAATTCGCATTTGGTTTCATTTTGGACGGCAACTTTACCTCCTCCGCACTGATAACAGTGACTTTGCGACAGATTGGGGACGAATAAAGGGGGGCAATGATGACACGCTGTGTCGCTCTCGTTCGCTACGTGAGTAGGTGGGCAAGAAGAACATTTCCCTCCTCCCTCTGCAGGTATTTGACCTCTTGGACACGGCTCACACACAGCACTCGTCGTGTTGGAAATTTGATTAGGCTTGCAAGCGACGCAACCATTTCTAGACGCATTGGGGATCCAATCCATAGGACAAGCTCGGCATTGAAGTTGTACACCACTTAAGAAAGTATAATTCGGACAATCGTTCACGCGAAGCAGGAAGGAGCATGATTGTCTTTTCGTTTTAGGGGGAGGGTCTTGTCTGTCCAAATTTCTGACCCATATCGATCCTTTCCACCAGGACCAACCTTCGAATTGGCCGCCGAGCTCACCCCAGTGAAGGCGAAAGACCTTAGACCTGGTAACATTGAATGCAAACCCATTACGTTCAAATTTGTAAATACCCTTATGGGAAGCAAACGTTTGGTAACGGCCGTAGCTTGTAGCTGGACCTTCCTCTGAGGGACTTCCAAACGCAAAATCTCCACCTCTCCCAGTGCCAGCATCATCCCAGTGGGTGTAAAAAGGTCCCCCAATTCTGGACTTGTGCCAGCTTAGACCCGATGAGACGTAGCTGGTGCTCCTAATATGGAAATTGTCGAGATAAAACTGGGTATAGCAAAATGGTACTGCAATATCAAAATGGGTATGGTGACTGCTTTTACCGAATGTATACGGTCGGTCGTTCTGCAAAAACCCATGACCTCTAATATCACCGTGAAGTTTCAGGGTTGCGTTGAGAAATTGCTTGGCTATTCTTCGGGTAATCTTTGTAAAACCGTTTTTACATCGCGTCTGAAACGACCCTGTCGAGCCTAGAGCAAAAGGATCAATTGTATAAAGTCCGTCGTTGGGCACGTCATCACAGCTCCTATGGATACCATTGTTTGTTTTCGCATATAATCCTATTGTTAATCGGTAAGTGTCACCTTTATTTACGGGTAAAGTGCTTCCTTGTTTCACTAAAATTGTTGCGCGTCGAGTGCCCTTGAAACTTGGTCGCTGTTGAAGCTTAAAGGAAGAGTCTTCAGTTGGCAGATCCGTCCGATTCATGCACTCAGGTGCCTCAATGCAATTGCGGACTACCGATTCCATCTCAAACCATCCACGCACAATTGGAGTACAGGAAGCGGTATTAGCTCTTGCTTGAACAGTGTATAGGGGAACATCTATGGCTGAAGGATAAAAGAGTTCATCTACAGAAATGCCATTGGTTACATTATTCGCTTGAGCACTGGCATTGCAAATCTCGTCCACCCAAATAAATGCTCCATGACTACCACCAGTAGGTCCGGCAGAAACAGTGGGTCTGTTGAAAAGAGTAAAGTTTGTAACCAGCAAAGCCACTGCTGCAGTGGCAGTAAACGGTACGAAATAAAATATGCTAGTACGCCCAGATCTTTTGCTAAGCATATGCTTCATCAATCGCCGTTAAATTCGCAGTACGGTGGTGGTTCTATCGTGGTATATAGTTGGACAAGTGGGTCAACATTGGAGGGTTGGTACACAGTTTCGTAAAAGTAGGATATGCAAACCTTCTGAGGTTTTGTCGCTCGCGACATATAGCCGGAAAAGTGTAAATCCAGGGATGTGGTTCACGGCGAAGTTCACGCCGACTATTCCGTGCGGAACAGCGTTTGACCAAACTTCAACTTTTGGATCCAGACAAGTTCTCATAAATGCATATGGTATTTCCTGCATTCATTGGAGAGTCTCAGACACGGCTCTGAATCCGAACTACATTGTACGAGAGGGAGGTCCCGGCTCCTGAGTAAAAGCTCCACAGAGAAGACTCATGTGCAGCTGGTGCTGGGAGCTGGGAGGCTGATTTTCTGGGAGCAATAGGGACTACACAGTCACTATAGTACATGCAATACTTGTATGGCACTCAAGTATTTCTCGCGATACTAAGGACTAGAGCATCGCCAAGAAGCTCCAGTATTTCTTGTGGACTAGGGACTAGATATTTGTTGGGATGTTTCAGCATTTGACCACCCGGCAGGAGAGTGTGGTATTACCAATTGTAGTATTGCTCCTACCGGAAGACGTGTATGCTTCAGGCTACGCTACGCCGTGTGAGGGATAAACCCTACCCGGAACCGGTGGGATAGTGACAACAAGTTGATTCCTAAGATGTACGCCAAGGATCTCCTCGTCTCCGGTAGTGCCATCCTGTGGGTCTCCGGTATTTGGTAGAGGATTACCAGCATTCGACCGGAGTACGGAAAGCATGAGCTGACGTACAGGGGCTTTCTCGCAAGCTTCGTCTCCTTGTAAGTTCAATTCTGCTTCGTCGGGCAGTTTTTCAGTACATACGCCTTGACGTGCATCTTCCTCTGCTTGTCTCTTCAACTCATGGACTGCTTTACTGTTTTATTCTGCAATTCCTCATTCTCCTTCGCGGACAATGGAGCACCTGTTTTTTTTCGTGGGTTTCGGCACTTCATGATGGGAATGCCAGCACCCTCCGACCAGAATTGTTTGTTCGAGTAAAAGTTTTCATGTGGATGGTCTGAGAGCCTTTTGTCGGCTCTGAATGCCCCAGATGCTGATGCTTAACATACCTCCACCTGCGTTTTCACTTTGTATACATGGTCAATAATGTACACTATGTGGCAAAGTGTTTCTTACCTGCGCGAAAGAAGCCTGTATGGAGGCTACATTCATTGCCAATGCTGCAATCTCCTTGCCGTGGTACAAATGTTCCCCGTCCTCGTAGAACTCGAAAAAAATCCTATCTGCTTCCCGCAAGTAAGGAACTCTCGATGTCCGCGAGCGGCGCGAGGGTCCGGTGTTCCTTCATTCATGTTCATCCACGTGGTTTTCTTTGTGCGGAGTAGGATACGCTCGATTTCCTCCTCTCTTGCTGCTTTTCCTTGGGCGATGTCCTTCCCATTACGGTAGTGTATATTAGTGTTGCTCCTACGGTAGTACATCCGTGAACCCCAAGAATTTTGTTTTGTGGAATACTGCACACACAGACACACATATGTGACAGATAGCCCACCGGCCGGGGAGTTGACCGCATCCTCTCAACGAGGAGTGGTATGCGCCCGTGCTACGCAGCGACAGGCCCGCTGTTCCTGCTGTAAACGTCGAGTTTGTACACCCACCCACACACACATGTGTGACAGATTGCCCACCGGCAAGTTGTGCATGTTGACGAATGGATACGACATTGTTGAAATCTGAGGTACTTTACGAGAGGGATATGTTGGTCAGTGTTGCGTTCCCGCACGGCGCATCTCAGCAAGGCTGGAGGAACAGCTGCTTAAGACGGGTCCTCGTTAAGAGGACGCGGTCAACTTCTTGGGCGGTGGGCTATTTGTCACATGTTTGTGTGTGTGGGACAGCTTTGGTAAACTTGGCTGGCACACGAGACGAGAGTCTATCAAATATATTGTTGTGCTACCTGGTACTGTCTAATATGTACTGTAGCAGTCTCAACCAGACAGAACACTAGTCACAAGAAAGCGAGGATTGCTTGAGAAGCGTCGTAGAGCTTGAGGCGAACCAGTTGCTTCAGGATATTCACATAGACAATGTTGAATCTTCTCCTTTTCTGGGCTATGTCGATGCTCCTTCGATATCGGTGAATCACCGTGAATGCGTCAGAAACTGAGAGAATCGGGACTCGCTGGCTGTCGCTCGGAGTTGCAAGTCTATAGCAATTGCAAAACGTCTATTATGTATTTCTATGCCATCTGATGGCGGTGGAGTACTTGGGGCGCATAAATTGGCTAATCCCCTGCCAACAGCACCTGGGATTTCCCTTGCGTTCCAGTGCACCGATGCTGGCTGAAGATACCGGTAGGTTCGGGAGCTACAAGAATCTTGTATATCCTAAAAAATTGACATGATAGCGCGAAAAGAAATGTCTCATCACTATCTGTCCCAAAATGTTATTAGGACCGGGACAGCTTTAAAGCCCGTCCCACGCGCCTAAGTACAAACACTTAAATAAAGGGTGTAGTCGTAGCGTATTCTTAAGTCAAGCAGTTCTACACGGTGGATATCTGCTATACTATGACAGCCATGGCCACCAGCAAAAAGTAAACTACCGATTCACTTCTGTATGCTCGTTTTGTAAATGTTAGAAACAAATGCCTAACTGCAATTTACAAATACGGTAACATTAAGTGACTCAACAGCGTTCAGTCGATGACGATGTCAGCCTGAGAACTGTTATTTTCGTCATCATCAGAGCCACTACTCTCTTCTTCTTCCTCATCTTCTGACGACGAAGAAATAGTAATTACCTGTGCTTCTTGGGAGGGTGCGGACGGGGCCCTCGCAGGTTCGTCTTTGCTTTCGCTTTCACTTCCCAATTCTTCTTTAACACTTTCATCTGCATTGTTCTGTTTGTTGCGGGAATTGCTTTCTCTGGTTCCCGCGCTATGGCGTGTACATCGCTCTCCCTTGTCTTCCCCCTCGTAAGCATATTCTGATAGGTCAATAGAGCCACCGAAGCCGCCTAATGTGTTCTGCAGCTTCTCTAGCTTTTTCTCTTTGCTCTTACTTTTGCTTTCTAAATCATCAATGGCATGCACATAGTCGCCTATAGCACTAGTGAGAGAATGCCAATCAATAGGTTTAGCCCCCAATTCCTCACGAGAGGTTAATCTCTGAAACGATTCCTTCAACGAAAGCTGACGATTTTCAGAAAGATCCCATTTAGACAAGGGTGATTCGGGAAATGCGGCTTTACTGGGGGAATCTCCCTGATCGACATGAACCATCATCTCGTGGAAAGCCCGAACCTCGCTCGCTGTCGCACAAAGCTGCAAAAAGAAATCCCAGTTTATGATACCAAGCATGGGGAAAACAATCTGAGATACGCTTACAGTGTCAAATCTCGACTTTCCCCATCCGATCCGTGACCGCCTTTTCTCCTCTTCATCATCTGCAGTGTCGGCTACATTTGATCTGTCCCTCTTTACAATTCCAGAATCCCCCTTCACCGGGGCGACGGCTGAGGCCTTTGAAGCCATCCATCTTTCCACTCCATTTTGCGGTAGAGCGGATGAGTTAGCTGTGTTACGCGCTTGCGAAGATACCCACCTTTCTAAAGGGTTTTTCACTGGAGTCTGTCGACTTCGATGGGCAGCATTACTTCCAGTAGTAGTGAGCATGGGAACATCAAGTTCTTTCGAGGCAAAGCACATATCTGCATCATTGGTACAAGCAATCAAGGAATTCTCGCCTCTTGAGTTAACAAATTTCTTGGTTCCTCCCGATGGGAGACACAACCATGTAAGCAAACTATTCTCCACCCTTGGCCGACGCTCTTCACGAGCATCCTTTAACACGCCAGTTTTTCTGACGGGAGAATCAGAGTTGACTAAATCTATTACATTGCCCTTCTCTTCCCCTCCGAGTAAGTTATTTTCTTGGTCCAAATGCGCTCCGTCCTTAAGATGAAAGGTCCGCGACAAATCAAACGATGGATGCAGACGTTTAGTCTTCGGGCGAGGAGGCTCGATATTACGGAGAGATGGATTCCTCGGAACACTTGTTCGTGGGGGTGTGTATCGCCATCGACATAGACGCGCATTCAACGAATTGTCTGCAACGATGAAGGAAAGCGGTTACCCGAAACTTGCCACCCATTGATATTGACGCACATACCACAAATGAGAATATACTTCCACGAGTTTGCGTCCTTGAACAAAGGGCTCCATCGCTGAATAAGATATGCAGCATTGATCCTCTTCCATCGGAGGTCTTGGCACTTTCAGCACACTTACCATATCCTTGCTGCTAAATTCCTCCAGCTTCTTAAACACCTCATCTTCAAAGCGGCGATCCCGACCATCAAGAGTATTAGCTGCATTCCCCGCACCTTCAGATTTTGCATCCATTATCTTTTCAATAGACTCGATTACACGTTGGTTATACACCAATTGTAGATCGCACAAGACTCTAAGTAGGGCTAACCGAACCCGTATAGGCTGATCAAAATAGACCCATTTATCGTCAAGATCGTCCTCACTAGATAAGTCATTATCTTCGTCCTCCAGTAGGGCTTTCTTTTTTTCACTTGGTATATGCCCTAAGCCGAGACGCCACACCTCGTCGAATTCATCCGTCCAGTCAGGATGACAGCATAAGTCTTCAACGTGCTTGGGCCATTTTAAGCTACTGCAGCGCAGCAACGATGCACTGCCATATAGTCACTAGGAGGAAACTATCAGGCAACTTACGTAGCAAAATACTTTCCGAGCCCCTTCAAAAGATTTACGTGGATGTCTGTCAGTAACTCACTTGAAATGGGATGAACCAGCCCATGCTCAAGGTCCTGCAGTTAGCAACTCACTATACACAAACTGTGCTTACATGGAAGCATGACTCTGCTACTCACAGGAATAGTTATGTTTTCTATGTTCAACAAGCTTCGCATCCTCCACAGCATAGCCCACACCGCCACGAAATCTACCGTCGACCGCAGATAATCAGTCTCTCGGTTTTCGCGCTCGGCCTCATCCATTTTGGGTTTAGAATCTGAAGGTAATGCTTCGAAACAAGTTGCACACAACCAAGAACCAACTGGAATTTCTCGTGCAAGAGGAAAGCCGTAGCACCGTTGATGATACCTGCAATACAAGCTCCAAGGCGGCATGTCGCAGAAGTGATAAATGAGGAAGCATTCAACACAACTTACCCTTGTTCACACTTGTCACAGAATACGATGTCATTGGCATCTGTTGTATCCGGTATGCCACATATCTTACAAGGTACGTCCGATTCGTCACCGTCAGATTCGTTGGACGTATCTTCTGAAAACTCGTACAAGGCAATATCTCAATCTGGCACAAGCCAGGCTAACGAAAAGGCAAGACTTACCCTTTTTAGCATTACCGTTCCGACGAGTTTGTTTTTTTGCTCCGGCGGAGCGCTCACGATTCTCTGGTGCATTTTCGTCTGTTTCTACCTCGGAATCCGTATCAAAGAATCCTCGATGGGCCCCTTGTTTGCCTTCTTTAGAAGTTTTACCCTTAGCGTACTTATCAAATTCCTTTCTGCTTGACTCCACAATGGAGTCCAACTCATTTATGGATCCTGTTGGTGTCGACGAGTTCCTTGTACGAGGGGATCTTCTATCCCTCACCGTTCTTCTAACGTTGCCACTACCAGCGTCACTAAACGCATTACTACTATAAGAGCTGACCTTCGTTCCCCTCTGCGGCTGCTTCCTTAAATTGGACTTCCCCTTGGAAACTTGTCGAACACAGCTACCATTTATTCTCGATGACTGTCGTGTACTAGGCCTATCACTTTCATCGGAAGAACTGTTCTCATCGTCACTGCTACTTAGCTCCTTGTTTACTTTGGTATGGTTTGTGTTGTTTCCGTATCGATTTCTCGTAGCTGCACTCCTGGAAGACACATTGCGGCCTCCGTGAGAAAGGCGGGAGGATTGTGCTTTGCGATTCCCTCTTGAAAGTTTCGCGTCGCTATCACTACTACTGCTAGTTTCATCTTGGTTCTGTTCCTTCATTTTCTTCGAGGGTTGTCGCGAATGGGCTGACCCGGCTTTGGTCCGTCGACTAGCTCGGCGGGAAGCGACAGCCGGTTCGTCAGACGACGAATCGTCATCATCACCCTCCTTTCTGGATGTTGCAGTAGCAGTTCTATTCTTTTTCGCTAGACGTGCGTTACCAGTATTCCTTCGCGGGTTTACCTCTTCCGTGTCGTCTGTATCTATTTCAATGACCTCGTTCTCTTCACTATCACCTGAGGCCTTCCCCGATGAGGCGGCTTGCCGACGGTCTCCAGAGGAGTTTCGGTGCGCGTTCTTTACTGAGGAAGAACGACTGATGTTCCTTCCTTTAGAGACTTGTTTCGTCGTCGTTTGTTTCCGGTGTTTGCCCACTGCACTCGGTATACTGTCTTCCTCGGAGTCCTCATTTGAATCACAATGGTCCTCTGCATTGTCTCTGCCTTCACTACCACTACCGGTAGCTCCCTCCTCATCGCCATCGCTGTCGTCCTCTGTTCTACTAAAATCTCTTCTGGATCGCTTTTTCCCCGCGGTGTGAGTGCCTAAGTCGGCCAACTTATCCCGTTTTTTTAAACCTTGTCCGGTTTTCTTGTTGCGACTGGCGCTGGCCCGCGCCAGAGGCGTTTTCCTACGCATTCTTAATTTCCTGGCTTGTATCTAGCGGAGGCATGTGGAAACCAATCTTCAGAGAGGTGAAATACGTCCAACAACGCTCGTAAATGACCTGCTACAGACGACCCAGACTGGGCTTGGCCAGGGACGTGTGAACTTCAACAACTTCACGCGACGAGTGAAAGAAAACAATGTTTTGTTGCCACTCCATTGGTTATTAAAGCCTGAGTGCTGAGTGTGGTTGATAATCGTTGTCCCGTTGATTGAATGGAGCGACTTCCGTGTTATATGAGCAGTGGAACTGATTGGGATAAGAAAAAAAGTTTAGTCCTTGTTGCGAGCAGCACAATGGAAGAGTACAACTGGGACACAACGAAATTGTGACCACACTGTGACAGTAGACCTACAGTGTCTAGACAAGCACCAGACGAGGCATGACATCTATTAGGAGCAAATACTC